>MNCI01033476.1:277565-310427 GCA_015680685.1 Gnetum montanum
TACCAAATGCTAATCGTTACTGGGATCACCACACGTAACGCAAGTGCTCGAAGTGGTCGTACTGAGGCACCTATTTAGCCTAAGTGTGATAAGCAGCCGATTCCTTGGCTAGCCGTACACACCCGTGGATGCTCGTAGCCAAGTCGTACTTATCACACGTTCTAGCCTAGCGATGAGCAACCGATTCCTTAACTAGCCGTACACATTGGACTACTACTAGGATTACCAAGCGCAGATCCTGGAATACGCTACTGGGTTACCAAGCAGTCACAATGCTCGTAGTCAAGTCATACTCACGCGTTGCGATGAGCAGCTGATTCCTTGATTAGTCGTACACATCCGTAGATGCTCGTAATCAAGTCGTACTTGTGCGCACTAGGAAAGCAATAAATAACAATAAAATAAAACCATGTACTGCAAGGTTTATCCAATCAAGTTCATCTTTATTGTCGTACACAACTTGTGTTCAGGTTACAAAGTTGCTCGAATAAAGAGTCGTTCACTCTAGGACTCCTACTGCGGGCACATGGGAAATTAATCTAACTCTGGAGTGTTCAAACTGCCAGAGCTTCGCTACTTCTAGCCAGATTGGGAAATGAAGGGAGTGCCGCCTCTTATTTATAGATATGGCGGCAGACCGCGATATCGCGTACGCGATATCGCAGGGGACAACGCGATATCACGGGGGATGCGATATCGTGGTGGCCGCGATATCGTGTACGCGATATCGCAGCTTAGTGCATATCGCGTCTCATCACACATTGAATAGACAATCATGTCTCCTTCTTCGTATGAAAGTGTTTCACCACCTAGGTTTGATACAAGAAACAATCGAAGGTGTAGTACACATGATAATCTGCCAGTCCCTTAACAATTTTGTGTGGTATATGTTCATCCTAATGAGTATATACCAAACTTTACCTTTATCCTTGACTAGGATGAACAACTACATTGGCGAGATTTAGAAGGTAACATAGTGTTACCTCCCGATCGCTCAGTCCCGGGCATGCTTCTTCATTATCTCACACGAATTGGTATGCAGCACTTACAAGTAGAGTACGTTGTGCATGATCATGACTCAAGAGAGTATTGATCCACAAAGGAAAAGCATCAAAGGGATTTACAATAGGAGATATGTCATGAATCCATGAAGGGAAAGTTGTCGCAGAATGTCCCACATGTCCTAAGCGAAAATGAGGGCGATGAACTTGCCTCAGGCAGTCACCCACACAATGATGTTCCTCTCATTGACTTTGGTAAAGCATTGTGTATTAGAATCTTTACTCAAATATCCATAACCTAGATTCTGATACTAACAAACATAAAGGGTCTGAAAAAGGAACACGAACACATGATAAAGATGGACATTCCGATTGTAACCACGATCGAGGTTGCGACCACCGAAGAGAAGGAAGTAGGCATTGACATGGTGATGGTCCTCCTTCTTCTTCACCTTCATCATCTCCTTCATCCTCTCCTTTAGGATCTGGACACAGTCACAAAGAAAAAGATCATGAGGATAAGGGTAGGCAAAATGGGAGTCATAGACAAAATAGTTGAGAAAGGGAATGAGGGCACTCTAGAGAAACACATCATGAAAGAAGGGAGAGTAGGGAACAACATGGGCATCATAGATGCCATAGATGAGATGATCATGATAAACCCCTACTTGCTACTCAAAATATGTTAGACATAATTGAGGCCGTTAGGATCCCAACAAGGCACCAAAAGGATAGTAGGATCAAGAGATTAGACATGAACAATATCCCATGATTTGAAGGGGGATACAACGCTGATCCTCAAAATCATCTACAAGCATTTCATGATGCATGTGCCTTACAAAACATAGAAAATGAATGGAAAAAATTAAAGTTGTTTCCAAGGATGCTAATCAAAGAAGCAGAAAGCTAGTACCAGTCCTTAGAACCAAAATCCATTCATAGGTGGAGTACCATGTTAGAATTGTTCAAAGATAAGTACCAAACGTACGCCTGAGTGTCCAACCTACGAAAGCAAATCCAAGGCTCAAAAAAATAAGAACATGAACCCTTGGATGCTACCATGGGCCAATATTATGCACTGTTACATCGTTTTCCTAGCCATGGCTATTTGCAGAGGGATCAACTACACCATCTTGTAGATGGGCTTAGGCATGAAACGTGAAGAACCCTTGGGACTTATGCCCAAGGAAGACTATCCAAGCTTAGGACCCATCAAGTACAAAGATTATTGGAGCAAGTTGCTAAAGAGAAAGGTGAGTTACAGAAAAGAGAAAGTGTGGAAGAATATAACAGAGATCCTTCCCTTCGAAAGAAGGGAGTATGATTTTGTGATGATGAAGAAGAGTCATCACTCAAAGAGATGATGAATAGGAAAACTTTGCCCATTCAAAAACTTACATCAAAAGTATCGGCAAAGGTGGATCAAATGTGGGACTTCCTAGATGATAAATTCCAAACCACTCTCAAAATAGTAGAGGATTCTAGAGAGTAAGGTAGTGACTGGGAAAAGAAAAAAAAATAAAAGAGAAGTAGAATATGCACATAACAAGGATAAGAACAAAGTTGCCATTACCAAAAGGTTTTGGATTTGGATATAGACAATGATAGTGGATGCAAGATATGCCAATAGGACCATCCTAAGGGTTGTTGCCTTGTAATATCACATCTGCAGGAGTCTGGGGTGTATGCACTCAACCCATGATTAAAAAAAAGGCAAACGCCCCAACGGTTACCTTATTCCCAAGGTAACATAAGATAGTTCTACCAACCCTTAATGTATTATCCAAGTGGAAGATATGCCAATAGGACCATCCTAAGGGTTGTTGCCTTGTAATATCGCATCTGCAGGAGTCTGGGGTGTATGCACTCAACCCATGATTAAAAAAAAGGCAAACGCCCCAACGGTTACCTTATTCCCAAGGTAACATAAGATAGTTCTACCAACCCTTAATGTATTATCCAAGTGGAACTCCACCACAACCAATTGAGCAGTATCAACAGTGGCAATACCCAAAATCATGGGGAATGCCACCACCATGGCAACAGTATCCTTACCAGCAACTTGACCCGTATGGATATTACGTGTAGAAATCAATCTCTCCATGTGACTCTATTGGTCATGTCACTCCTCAACCTCACTACCAAGCTCATGAGTACTATAGGACTCCTTCACCTAGGGGTGATGTTCCACAAACATACTATCCTTCTCATCCATCTACACCTCTTCCACCCATATCTCTATTACCACCTGCTCCAGCTATGTAGGGTGAACTCCCTACCCAACCACAGCAACATAATGCTACAAGGGTTGTCAACTCTCAATCTATTATTGGCTCTGACAACTACATGAAGAAAAGATCTTTCTTTAGAACCAACAGCCCAACTAAGCCCTTGTAACCACAAGTGGCTAATCCTTTAGATGCCTCATTACCAATCAAAACTTCGAAACTTCCTTCAGGCCAAACACCACACCCAATGCATACAATCATGTTAACTCATGCCATCATTGATTGGATTAAGGCTGAACATCTTCCTAGAAAATTTTCTAATCCTAGAATTCCTCTTATATATTTACAAATTGTTGGGAACGGACCATGCAAAGCTCTTTTGGATTCAGGTTCTGATGTCAACTTAATCTCTCAAGAAATGTGCAAAGCTTGGAACCTTCCTCCATTAAAAAAGAGTAACATTCATTTAGAGTTGGCTGACTAGTCCATCACTATCCCATTAGGGCTAGTGGAGGACATTTTCACCACTATTTTTGGATGGTCATATCCAGCTGACTTCCTAGTGATTCAAGTAAACAACGGTAAGGCGGACTTCCCAATCATAATGGGAAGAGCATGGCTAAGAATAGTTGACGCATGCTTAGGAATCTGTGATCTTTCCCTGGAAATATCAAAGGAAAATACATTTGGAAAGATCGAGAAGAAGAAAGTTCCATGCATCGCATATAGTGATACAGGGTGTAATTACGTGCAGAAGCCATGGTTTATGCAACGTTTAACATTGCCTGCATGCAATCAGTGTGCACAAGTGACTAATATACAAAGATGCCTATATGCAGTAGCCACAAGATAAGAAGGCACCCAATGGCTGATAGGTGATCAAGAGAGTAGTTTAACTATATGCATGAAACCAATTGAGGGTTTGACTTGCACTTACATCGATAGCATAGACACATTAGAGCAAGTCCATTGCCAACTTCCAAGTCTTGACATTGAAAGTCTCAAGTAGGGGAAGTTGGAAATCCCTGATAAGTTTAAGTAGGATCCCCTTAAGTTAAAACCATTTCCCACCAGTATGGAGTACACATTTCTCAAGAATGGAAAATCAATAATTATTAATGTGAAGCTCACTTCTCAATAGAAAGAGAGACTGCTAAAGGTGATAAAAAATGGTTGAAAGCCTTCACTTGGTCATATCCTGAATTAACTAGAATAGATCCTAGGATATGCTAGCACAGAATTTACATCAACCCCTCCATGAAGCCTCGACGACAATCGCAAAGGCAACTTAACCCAAAGCTTAAGCAAGTGGTTAAGGAAGAAATTGAACAGCTTCTAAAAGCTAGATTCATATACCCCATTGCTGATAGTGAATGGGTTAGTTCCTTAGTTATTGTGCCCAAAAAGGAAGGTAAATGGGGGGTGTGCATAGATTTTAGGCTACTGAATATGGAAACATTCAAGGACCACTTTCCATTTCCATTCGTCAACCAAGTCTTAGACACCATTGCAGGGCATCACTACTATAGTTTTCTGGATAGGTATAGTGGGTACAACCAAATATAAATAGCCCCAGAAGACCAAGCCAAGACTACGTTCACCAGTCCTTAGGGAACATTTGCATACAAACAAATGTTTTTTGGCTTGTGCAATGCCCCTGCAACATTTTAATGATTAATTCTAAACACATTCTAGAAGCAAATAGGAAATGGTGTGAAAGTCTTCATGGACGACTTCTCCACTTATGGAGTGAACTTTGATCAAGCCTTGGACCAATTAGAGAAAGTACTAAAGTGATCTGTAGAAACCAATTTAAGGCTTAACTAGACAAAAATCCATTTAATGATCCAAGAAGGTGTCATATTATGGCATAAGATTTCACAAATAGAGATAGAGGTAGACCCCGAAAAGATCAAAGTTATCCAAGGAATCACTCAACAACCTAAAACTGTAAAAGATATCTGGTCATTCCTTGAACACACTAGCTACTATAGAAGGTTTATTGAGAACTTTTCAAAGGTTGAAAAACCATTGGTTGAACTAACGAAAAAGGACGTACCTTTCGAATGGACCAGGGAATGCGAACTAGCTTTCCAAACTTAAAATAGAAGCTCATAGAAACACCCATTCTACAAGCTCCTAACTAGTCCAGACCATTCCACATAATGACTAACACATCCAACTATGCTTTAGGAGTCGTACTTACACAGTTAGATGACCAAAAACATCCTTATTACATCCATTGTGCAAGTAGGAGTATTGTTGGTGCACAACTTAACTACACCACAATAGAGGAAGAATTCATGGTTGTAGTGTTTGCACTAGAAAAATTTAGGTACTATGTCTTGGGCTATAAGGTATTCATGCAGATGGATCATAGTGCAATAAGGTTCCTAATGAATAAACCAATGGTGAGCCCTCGCATCATACGATGGCTTGTAATCTTACAAGAGTTTGATCTTACAATGATTGATCAAAAAGGCACCAAGATTGTAGTTGCTGATCATTTATCTTGGTTGCGATGGGACAACAAAGAGGATGAGTATCCAATTTCTAATCACTTCCCTGATGAACTCCTCTTTACAAGTGTAGTAACTAATCAATTAACCACAAAAACAAACTAGTATAGTAGTATTCTCACCTATCTCCTTACACAACAAACACCACAAGAGTTATATGCTAAAAAGAAATAACAGTTCCTTCATCGAGCTAAGTATTTTATGGAGATCAATGGGAAACTTTATAAAACATGTCATGATGGCTTGGTTTGATGGTGTGATCCCGATATAAATCAACTGTGAGTTCTCCAAGATGCTCATGAGGGTCCTTGTGGGGGTCATTATGCCAAGAGACGAACAACCATTAAAATTCTACTTGTAGGATATTATTGGCCTACATTGTTTTGGGATGCCCATCATTTTGTCCAATCTTGTGAGTGTTGTCAACGTGATGGGGGAATGACTGCTAGAATGGAGGGTCCACAACAATGGATTCAACCTTTAGAACTCTTCGACATATGGGGAATTGATTTTATGGGGCCTATTACGCCAATGTCCAATGGAAAAGCCTACATCGTTGTTGTTGTTGACTACTTTACAGAATGGGTAGAAGTAGCTGCTGTTAAGGATTGTACATCATCTATAGCTACACAATTTGTTCAACAAAAAATTGTAAATAGGTTTGGCATGCCGCATGCACTTATTTTAGACAATGGTACACACTTCATAGGTGCAACTTTTTAGAAGTTGATGCAACGCTTAGGGGTTGAGCACAAACTGACTACACCATACCACCCTCAAGTGAACGGTCAAGCTGAGGTCAACAATAGGGAGATTATAAAAATATTAACAAGAACTATTAGCAAGTATAGGAGAGATTGGAGCACCAAACTGAATGATGCCCTTTGGGCATACCACTCCACATGGAAAAACTTCCTATAGGCTACTCTCCCTATGAGTTAGTGTACGGGAAACTTCCAACACTTCCCATTCAAGCAAAACTCCATACACTATCTATGGTGTGTGATCTCAACCTTGACCTTGATCTATCACAAAAAGAATGGTTAATGATCCTTAACTTGCTAGATGAGAACTGATTAGCCACCCTATCATCTAACGAATTGCACAAGGCCTTCAATAAATGATGTCATGACCTAAAAATTAGGAAAGTTAAATATCAACCAGTAGATAAGGTTTTGTACTAGAATCCCATGCACGTGCCACAATGCACTAAATTTCAAATGCTAAGGGAAGGACCTTATACTATTTATGCAACTTTTCCTTTAGGGGCCATGATGATTTACAAACCTGAGAGCCCGGATAAGAAATTGTTGGTCAACATCCAACAAACCAAACCTTTTCATGAGCTTAGAATAGCCAGTACCAATACTACCTCTGTTGGTGGACAACCCTGCTCACTATTTCAGATTGCCTCCTACCACCTCCATCATGGGGAAGACGGCCACCAATGTTAACAATTCAAATCCCTCAGTTCCTTTTGTATTTTTATTTTACATATTTTTATTTTGCACATTTTTCAAATTTACTTTTTTTTTTTTTGCACCATCATTCACATTTTTTCTTATTTCTTTGCTTGATTTACTTTCATTCTTCATACAATAAGTGCTCATGATGGTGGATTGTATCATAATGATGTTGGTTGCTAATGTTTGGTTTTTACCTTTGATTTTCAATGTTGATATTAAGATATGGTTCTGTTGATAAAATAGGCAATGAGTCCACACCGTCCATTCCTTCATTCAACTCTATGGTCTCCCTCGGCTTTGGAACTGTATTGTCCCTTTTTCTAAATAAACTTATTAATGAATTGGTGGCTTCATATTCTTCAAACCGAGGAAGGATGTAATGGTTGAAAAGGGTGTGCCTTCAAGGGGATTCTATGCATGTATGCTAGCTATTCTCTTGGGTAACTAGATGCTTTTCATGGGTTCTCCACCATTCTGCTGATGACCAAACATCAAGAAGTCGAATAAATCAAATAAGTCTTTGCATGGTGTGGTTCTCATGTAAAAGAAGAAGAAAAATAGTGAGAATTCAAAGCACACCCCTTAGACATAATAAAGAAATATGGGCTACATGCACTAGTTATGGCACTGGAAAGACATGTTACCCATGCCTAAAGGTTCCCTCTAACTAAGGCCCTTTCTCACTTCCTACTTCTCCATCTCGCTCTCCTTGAAATGGTGGTGACTCTTTGGGGAAGCATTCTTGTTGCTTCAAGGGGATGGATTGGCCAAGTGTATTGATGTGAGGTCACTGATTGTGGTTGGTATGAGTGCATATTTGGAATGAGTTTTACTTAGTTACCTTAACCATAAAATACACAAGGGACTTTACACAACCTTGCTCTTGGGATTCCATTCCATTTTCTACTCTCCATCTTTCTTCCCATTTTCCACCTCATTACTGGTATTATGATTAGTCTATCTCCTAGTTGACACATTGTTATTCTTTGGTAAATTCCTATGGATCAGTCTTTAACCATTGTTTCCATATGTCATTCCTAGAGCCTACAGACTCTTTGGTTTGTGGGTTTGTTAGGGCATAAAGGGCATGAGCCTACTTTAGGGAGGACCCACTGACATTCCTTTATGGTGCAATTATTAAATTCTTCTCCTTAAACATTTCTTGCAATAAGTAATTTCTCATTTCATCCCCATCCATGACATCCATTTTATTGGCATCGTCGTTGTTTATTTTCCCATTTTTCTTGTTCCCTATACATTTCCACCCTATTGCTACTGGAGGTTCACTCTTAGTCATGGGAGCCCTGTCACAAATTTTTCCATTCTACTACTTGTATCACCCCTACACCTTGGATAGTTATCAGTGATAAACCTCTAACCTAGTTTCTACCATAACCACAACCCAACCAATGCGCTTTATATCAAGGCAAGGTATCAACTGCATTATGGTTTACTTATCCTTGCTCATTTGTGACTGGGTTGTGTGTGCATATGGTGATTACATGAACTATGGACTGGGATAGGAGGAAGCACTCAAAAAGGACTTGAGCTAGAGTGTTTATGTTGAGAACAAGTTTGGTTGTGTGGCTATGGATAAACAACGGAAGGAGAAATCACGATGTTAGCAACAATGCACCTCATTTTCTTTACTCTCTCTTCAAGCTATCGGATGAGGGTTTGGATGTCATCTATGTACAATGTTCACCACAAAAGGCATGAACACCAATGCTATAATATGTTTGTCGATTTGTTCATTGAGCACTTTGAGTCTGTTGTTCCCTATCGCTGTCAGTTCTCATTCAATCAATAATCTCATACTTTCCAAATACTTTGTAAGAAACTCGAGGACGAGTTTTCATTCTGTTGTGGGGGTATGATGAGCTACGATATCATGTCCACAATATCGCATACGCGATATCGAAGCCTTCCACACAATATCGCATACACGATATCGAGGCCTACCTCATTGCCTATAAATAAGAGGCAGGCACACTTGGTTTGCATAGTTAGTCTTAGTCCCTTACCCAAAATCTTGCCTTTTTCCCTTTCCAAAGATAGAATTATTTCTAAGTGCCCATAGTAGGATTCATAAAGTGAATGGATCTTTATTCAAGCATTGTGTACTTGAGCACACCTTGTGTATGACAATAAAGACAAACTCTGTGATAAACCTTATAGCATTTAAAATAGATTAATTAATGTTAATTACTATTACTTAATGCTTTCCTTAGTTAATTAATGTTCTCTCTCTCACCCTACAACTCTCCTAAGTAAGCACACTTAGTACGATCACTTCGAGCATGCATGTAACACTTGGTAACCTAGTAACGATTAGCGTTTGGTAATCCCAATAGTGTTGCACTAGTTTAGGATGTGTACAACAAGTGAGAACAGATGCTAGTGTTAGGACTAGTTAAAGCATAGTTGAGTAGTTAAATCAAAATTAGTTACTTAGTTATCTCTCTCCTCCTTTTGTAACACTAGGACATAAAAACATAAAAACTATAAAAAGAATCATGTACCTCAAGTTTACTTAACCATACAATCGTGCTATACAAGTAAGCTTGGGAAGACAATGATTGATCAACCCATCCTTGTTCCACAAAGGCGCATAAGAACTTAGTCCTTAGAATTCGACCGGATCGTGCATGGACGCTTGTATTCGTATGGTTGAGCGTAGGGATACCTAGTCGCTCATCAACCTCCATGGAGAAATTGTCATTCAACAAAGTTACATTTGAAGATGTAGGTTATGATGATTAAAAAATTAAATTAAAAAAAGAAAAGGAAAAGAATTATTTCTTTTGCTTTTAAAGTGTCTAAGGCTTTGGGTGGATGTTAAAGCATTTATTTTTCTTGATTTGGATGATTTGGGTGAACCAAACAATAATTTTGTTGAAAATTAAATACAAGAAATGTAGCCAAAGCTCTAGAAGAAGCTTACTCTAAAAGATGATAAACCTCATGTCTTTTTGCTTTGTCTTTGTTTTTGATGCATAATTTCATAAAGTTAACATTACATTGTTGAGTTAGGTTTGATTTTAACTTTTTCATCAACTTAACACTTTAGCAAACTTAACTTTAAATTTAATTAACAATGTCTAGGTTATATAAATCAAACATCAACCAACAATAAAAGCAAAAGGATATTAATTTTACCAACTTATCTTCTATTTTGGTTAAACAACATTTTTAACAAAATTCTAAATGTTTGATTTACCAAAATATTTTAGAGACTAAATACCAATATAGCAAATGTTTACACGGATTAGAATTCCTAGTCTTCAATAGCTTAACATTTGATTTGCCTAATTTAGAAGATTTGGATAAAAAAAGCAATAATAACTTAGTGAAAAAGGAATGTTATGAAGTGGCCAAAGCTCTTAAAAAGCCTATAGTTCTAAGAGGGGTTAAAACTCTTGAGTTATGTTTTCTTTTTCTTTTTCTTTTTCTTTCTTTTAATGGTATGTTGACAATTTCATATAACCCATATATTATGAAATCGAGTTGATTTTGACTTTTCTTAAAGTACACATGTCAACAAATGTTGATATCATACTCAATTAAAAATGAAAGAAACTATGGGGGCTGATATCAATTCCTACTATATAAGTGAAGTGGTTGGATCTTTCAAAGTCACATAACAAGAACAATAAGTAAACCCTCGCAAAACCAAATTAGAAAGAAGCTATGAGTGCATACTTGGAGATGCTTCAGAGAAGGGAGTCTAGATGGAAGCCCCAAGACCAATAGATAAAAATCCATATTTTGTAGATAGGTAACTATTAAAAAGTTAAAAGCAGATGGCCCACTTACCAAGTACAAGGCAATAATGTTGGCTAAAGATTGCTTACAAATAGAGAACAAACTATTTATAACTTAGATATTAAGGAATGTTAAAAGGATGCTCATCTTGCATATTTTGATAGATATTAATGTTATAAAATAATGGTTAAAAATTAAAATGGCATTTAATCTACTTTCTTGTACTAGAAAATAAACGAGTAAATCTATAATTTTTGTCAACTTAAATGAAGCAAGTTAATTTGTAAGTATTGGAGACTTTTATGGCTTTATATGGACTAAAACAAGCTCCCCACATCTAGTACCAAATTTATGTTGACTTAAACAAAAGAGTCAACAAGACATGCAAGTAACAAATTCATACTACATAGTTATAGAATTATAAGGACTACAAAACCTTCTTGTAACAAAGTAAATTGCCATGTAGGTTGATGGTTGTATTCATTGTACTAGTATGAATCTTTAGTTACATGGGTGATTTTACATTCTACAATCCTTGATATATTTATGTTCATTTGTATTATGGTTGTCACTTTCCCTAATCACAATAATTATTTGTAACATAGAACTTAATTTGTTGAATATATAAAAATCACTATACAATATTTTATCTAGTATGAGATGAGAAACAAAAGAGTCCTTGGCATTGTACTATTTAGATATGAAATAGATTATTGGTGTAAAGTAATATAGTCCATATCATACGTGTGATATGATATGAATGATTTGTAAATGATGGAAATTATTTAATATAAGAGTGACATAAATAGTGTAACCAGAACTTTGGTAAGTTCTTTTGATTTAACTTTTGCTAAAACTTTATACATTCGCAAAAGTCAACAATAAACTAAATAACAATGGTTAACTTACAAAAATCATGATTCAAACATCTTAAGAAAAGTCAAAACAATGACCAACCACTTAAGAAATTTGATTGCACACTATGTAGTATCTTTCTAATACTTGCAATTAAGATCACAAAACATGAATTTGCTTTTCCTACCAAACTTAAGACATGACACTCATCATTTTCATCTAAGCTTACACTTTGTTTATTGTATATTTCTACAAAACCATCAATGTATTTCAGCATTTGTTTCTTGATTCACATCTCTCGTATCAACTTACCTAAACAAAGTTCCTTTAGTCAAGCAATTATACCCTACATCTTGTATGCTCCTAGGTGATCTCTACTAATGATCATGTTAAGGCCCATTTTGCTAAAGCTACTAAAGCTACAATATTGGACTTGGTAAAGGTTGCCCTTCCTTTTGAGCTATTATCAAAGGTTAACACATTTGAATATGATCACGACAAAAAACTGGAGTTAACATAAAACTACAATATTTGTCTTTAAAGGTGTTTTTGTGATTAAATAAACATGATTTCAACTTGCCATTCTTAAGGAATGAAGGCCCCTAAGAATGAAAGCTCCTTTCCTAGTCGATAATTTGTATCCTTTCTAGTGGGCTACTTTCTCCTCACACAATCACTTCTTGAGTGCACTCACTTTTGAGCAACAACTTTGAGCACTTTGTTACCGTTCCTAAACACATAATGTAACTCTTAGATGATTAAGAGATGATTTCAACTCCTTATCTCTAAAAATGCTAGTCCATTTTCCTCATCCATACTTCTAAGCCTTTCTTTAGGGATATCTCCCTCGCTAATAGGTTTACTATTTTATTCAATAATTTTTATTTTTATTTTTATTTTTTTCATTTCTACAGATCTTGGATGGATACTTTAACCATATCTAATAGATAGCAAATTAAAAATTATGTTAAGCACACAACTATTCTTGATGTAAATCTTTACTTTTAGTTCACTTATTATTTTACTATCTACCATAGGAAAGCAGTTTGTTATGGTTACACATTACAAGAGAATAGCAATAGAAATAGTAGAGACATATGTAATGAAAATGTTTACTAATATTGATGCTAGAATAGTCCTTGCTAAATAGCAAGTTCTTTTGCTGATAAATGTTCTATTCAAATCTTTTCAACAAAACCTTGACTAAAATATGACATGATATATACAAATAATTGAAACCATGATTGATAAAAAAAAATCAACATGATGATTGAAAAATTATATGTATGTAAACATGATTAGTTGGCATACTAAATTAAAAACAATATCTTGTTTTATAGAAACATGACTGGTTGGCATACTAAATTTCATGATCGCGTAAATTTTTCTTATTAGGTAATTTATATATCTAGTTATCAAGAATGTCAGGTTCTAGAAGCAATCCCTAATTAACTTGCTACTATCTCTTAAGTGGAACCAAGAATATTTGAAGGCCACTATGCCTCCATGAAGAAAATGGAATGAAGAGAAATAAGTTCATTTATATTTCTCATCAAAAGTATATCACATACATTTTAGAGGTAAGAGAACATTTCTACCCACTTGATTTGAATTTTAAAGAACATGCAACTAGTAAGTCATCATTTTAAAAACGAAACCCTCCATAGTAGTAAAGACCATATGAATGGGAAACTAAAATAAAAGACTAATTTAAAAAAATATACTAGAAATAACCAAAACACAGGCAAAAATGAAGTACCTTTGCCAAAATAATTTATTCTCAAATTTGCCAATTTCGTGATCTTCAACTTTGTTTTTAATATCCTATATGAAAGAAGGGTAAGCTATGGGCAGAAAACAAATACATGATCTAACAAGGAAAATCTGAAAATACATTATCCACAACCTCAATGATACATTATTTTAAGTACGAAAATGTAGTTTTCACTGTGAAATTCCAAGGTTAAAACATGTAATAGAAAATTCAGATAATTAATTGCAAGAGAAATATGAGCATAATTATTTGAAGGAAAAGTATTAGCATCTACTATAAATATTAGCAATTATTTTATATTAGCAATTACTATAAATGGGCAACTACTAATAATTATTCTTACATGCATGGCAAAGATAAAAGACTGTAACATAGCTTTTTAACTTTAACTTTCATTTTAGAAAACAAATTGTTGCAAACCACAAAGCTTTTAATTTAATTGCATTTTAGAAAAAAATTGTTGCAATTTCCAGTTCCATTTTGGAAAAAAAATCATAGGCGGTAAAGGTTTTGTGGGAATTTAGCAAAGGTTCTTTCAAGTTCTAAAATCCGGTTTTCATTGTGAAATTTTAAAGAAAAACCAAGGTTAAAACATGTACTAGAAAACATCAATTCAGATAATTAATTGCAAGAAAAATATATGAGCATAATTATTTGCAAGAGAAATATTAGCATTAAATTGTAAATATTAACAACTATTGTAAATTAGCAATTACTGTTAATTGGCAACTACTGATAGAGCTTTTAACTTTAACTTGCAATTTAGACAGCCATTGTTGCAAACCGCAGTTCTAGAGTTTTTAACTTAATTACAATTTAGGAAAAAATTGTTGCAAATCCCAGTTCCATTTTGGAAAAAAAAAAATCACAGGTGGTAAAGGTTTTGTGAGAATTTACCAAAGGTTATTTCAAGTACAAAAATGCAATTTTCCCTATGAAATTCTAAAGCAAAATCAAGGTTAAAACATGAAAAAATAAAAATATAAGCATTATTATTTGCAAGAGAAATATTAGCATCAACTATAAATATTAGCAATTATCAATTACTGTAAATGGGCAACTACTGATAATTATTCGTACATGCACGGCAAAGATAAAAGACCGTAACAGAGCTTTTAACTTGCAATTTAGAAAAAATTATTGCAAACAGCAGTTCTAGAGCTTTTAACTTAATTGCATTTTAGAAAAAAGTTGTTGGAAGCCCAGGGTCCATGTTGCCTAAAAAACACAGGCCGTAAAGGTTTTGTGGGAATTTCCCAAAGGTTAACAATCTCCGTTACAGTAAGATTTTGTCCGAATTTTCCAATTTCGCAAACTGCAGCGGTAATATTTTGTCAAAAATTTTCCAATTTTACAAACTGCAGTAATGTTAAGATCATCCATCATGCAAGTGAAAACACATCCCGGTGACACTCGGAAGCAAAAATAGTAAGCCAGGTCTCCCAAGGTGTATAAAAGGATCACAGCAGCTTCATTCAAAACACAATCACAGCTTGTAGCAGAGAGAGAAACAAAACAGCAGAAGCATCATGGCAAAGAAATTTTCACTGTTTTGGGCAATGGCAGCAGCATTGATGATGATTCATGCAGTAACCAGCAGCAGTGCCTCAGAAATGAAATGCCGGCATCAATATTTCCTGAATTTCCTGTTGAAAGTATTGGACAACCTCTTCAAGATGCTTTCAACGAATTGAAGAACTTGACTCATGTGGCAAAAGGGTTGATCCATGACCCCAAATTTGGGCCCTGTGAAGAACTCCGAATAAGTTTTCATAATAATAATAGTCCCCCCTAACTTAACATCTAATTTATAAGAGAATACACATGCATTATTTTAGATATGCATATCCAAGTAGATCCAATGAACTAAGGAAATGTGGGGCAAGTTTTATTATTTAAAATTTGAGTTATTTCCTATGTAAATATTATATATATGAAGCTTTGAAAATTTTGAGTTCTTGTGTGTGCGTGCGCATGTGCATGTGCATGTGCGTGTGTGTGTAAAGTTCAAATCCTTCATCAAAACTATTGCTTAAAACTCTAATATGGTTAGAAAAGAGCTATGACGAGTTAGGGGGGACTATTCGGAGTTTTTGGGGGGTTTTGGAACCATGAAATTATTGTAATATAGGTACACCCCAAAATATATAGTCCAATTAGAACTTTATAACTTAGCATTACCTGCCAAAATCAAACCCATGACTTAGAGGTTTCAAATCAAAAATTAGTGGTTCATACCAAACTGAGTTACCAAGTCAAGGGTCCCTTATGATGATTCACTTTTCATTACACATTATAATGGAATAAGCACAACCACTTTGTGTGTAACATATGTTCACTTGGTGATAAATCGTGTTTTTGTAGGCTAAGTTATCATGTATCCAATATCAGGGATCCAATATCTTAGCCCCAATATCATTGCCCATGCTACATTATCAAATATCCGATATCGTGAGATGCATGCCTGCCTATAAATACAACACTTGGGTGCACAATTCATCTCATTCTTTTGTGAACAGAGTAGTCGAACCCTTGCAATTTTATTCTGTAGTCTTAAAGAATAGTTAGTGAGTGCCCAAAGTGTGGATTTGAGTTAGTTGTACGATGTCTTATTTGAGTGGCAATATACCTAGACACATTCCATGAAAAGCAATAAGATTAAGATTGATTCTTATTCATTGCAACACTTTGAATTAGATTAAATTTACTTTCCATGTAATTTATATTCCATGTACTTAGTTAATATTTACATTTACATGCACGTTAATCAATAGGAAGAATGAGCATGACCAATTTCGAGCATAAACATGTATTCGTTTGGCAATCCTAGCTACGTTATTTCTTGGCTTAGCCAATAGCATAGCACTTGGTAATCCCAATAATGGACACTCATCACCTATAGGCTCGTTTAGACTTTACTTTCTATTGTTAATTAGATTAAATAATTAATTTCTTTATCATCAATAGGAGTGGCATAAGGCTAAAATAACATCAAGAATCATATGCCTCACTCTGGACTAAACCATACATGACAAAGCTACCACTAGTCCAACTAGGAAGACAACGAACTACGATCAAGGTATAATGTTATAGATGCCACAACTAGTCTCATCCACAAAATTTGATTGGATTGTGCGTGAACACTTGTGATTCATGTGGTTAAGCGTAGGGGGTACCCACCGCTCATCACTTAGTAACCCAATAACAATGAATATTAGTCAAATATGATGTATATGTTAGTGGTTGTATGATGATATTTTATGTCTATTTCCTTATGTAAAGCGGTTGTTTTTCTTTTTATATGCATTGGCATGATAATGTGTTGAAATTCTAATAGAAATTGATGAGACATCCAATGATAATGAGGTGTTAGCCTAGTGGAAAGACTCATGATTTGAAAGCTTCAAGTTATAGGCTTAATTCTAAACACAAATACAAGCTATAATGTTCTAATTTGCCAATAATAAATGGCTCAAGTGATTAACTCATTATCTTATTAAGTAAGAAGTTGCTAGTTTAAGCTATCATACTAAAGGCATCATTTCCTCTATAATTCTTCTAAATTACCACGTTAGCTATATGTCTTGGGGGTAAATATTATTAAAAAAGAGTTTTGACTTCCAAAAGCATCCCTATCCCACTACCCCCTCTCCTCATGCCTTCTCCAAAAATTGATGAGACATCCACTAACAATGAGATTTAATGCTCATCCTACTAAGGAAGGTTCAAGGAGGTTTATTGAATGAATAAAAGCCTAACCCCTTTGAGTGGCTACACATAGGGATAAACTCATGTACTCTAACTTGCAAAATAAGCAATTGACCATCACTTCAAATGATAATACTTGAACTTATCTTAGTTAATTTGATACATTTTGATTATAGTTAGGATAGGATGTAGTGAGTGGTGCAACTTTGAACAAGCATTTGCAATAGTAATCTCTTTTTCCTCCTTTGCCTTGTTTTGGACCACATCCCAAGTGTTCCTTGAGCTTTTGAATCTTTTTTGAGCTTTGGAAATCCATTTGGGACATTTGTCCATTTCATATTCATCCAAATTTAAATTTAATTTTCAACTTTTGGGAGGAAGGTTACATTAACTCCCTCGAGTAAGCAAACCTAACACTAGCTCCATGGTACTAATACATTATTTTATTTTGGCTAGAAAAGTGGTTGGAAAGGTTTCCTCTCTAGTAGCACTTGGATGTTAGTACTTAGAAGCTAATGCACCTCTTTGTTACATTTCTAACTATAAATACAAAGGTGGAATTCTATTTGGGCTTATTTTTTATCTTTGATTATTCTTTAGTTTTTCTTTATTTTTTAGCACCTTCATCCCCATGTGATGAAACTTTACTTTGTTAAAGTGTTGCTATACTTTTACTTCCCAAAATCATTTAGTCAATAGGAAATCAAGTATTCACATGATAAATAATGCTCATGAATTTATTTTAGTTTTCAAAGTGTGTTTTATTAAAATATGAGGATAACATCTTAGTAATTAATTAATTAAATTTAGAAATTATAGTTAATTTAATTCTCTTAATTAGATATATTATTATAGTTATATAGAGCTTGTGATGATTCTTCCTTACTCAAGAAGATCATACTTATCCACAATGGTGTCGGATCATAAAGGGTGTAGCTAAGGAGATATTGACTTTCTTATATATGTGTATGTCGCACCTATCCTATAAGGAATTGTAACACGATTTTCATGTGTTTGATTTCTACATTGTGTCTATCCCACAAGGGATTGTCACTCGAATCTTTTACTTACTTTCCATGTGCAAATGTTACACCTAGCTTGCCAACGTTTGAAAAAAAAAATATTTATTATTTATTTTCAAAATAATTATACATAAAAATACATATATGATTAAAATTATAAAACTATTAACTCCTTCATTATGGAAATATAGCTATAATTTTAAATAGTTAACTAGTCATTCACCAAAACCAGATTTTTTTTATTAAAAAAGAAACATAACGTAAGCAAGTTCCCATCTTGTTTAAAGCAAAAAAAATTTTAGCTTATAACTATCTTAGCAATCAACAATCAAATCATTTCTTCAATATGGTTTTTGCAGTCATCCCTTAAATAACCTTGTTTTTTTTTATAGTTTTTGAGGCTAGGGATTAATCACCATCGTCAGCCACAAAAGCACGCACCCAACACCTTACCAACTTAACCAAGCTCGCTCTGTTAAAAGTATAGATACATTGCACAAAATTTGACTAAAATATTCCTGAAAAACAAAGTTCAAAGTATGAAATAATTCAGCTTACCAGCAGATCATACAATGACGGCTGTCCCCTTTAAAATAAAGTTCACTTAATTCAATCCCACCCATAAGATTGTCACCTTTAACATAAAGTTGCCACTTAATTCAATCCCGCCCACAAGATTGCCTACTTTGACATGATCTTAACAAAGGCATATAATCCGTTTTTGCAAGTCAAACTCTTATGGAATGACATATAAACACACATGAAGACATTAAAAAGATGTATTTTTTTGGGTTGCAGGTTCATCTACCGCTGTTAGTTCAATATTGTTCTATCTTTTATAAGATTGAACAATTACTGTAGGGTTACAATTCATAAAAATATTTGAAAAACCTCCAGTCCCGTTTCTTCACTCTCAATCGTAAAATATTTGACAAGCTGTCTATGCTTGCCCCCGATAACGAACCTCCCTTCTTTACCTCCCATTTCTCTGATAAGAATAATTTCCCTAACATGCCCATGAACTATCTATAAGGTAGTTCCATCACGTTTAAGCTCATAAGCCTAAATTTCGTACAATTTCTCTTTTCACTTACACCGGCTTATCTGCGAAATCCACTGCCTAAAAAAGGCCAGAGAATCCATTAATCAAAATTGTATCCTCACCTTCTTAATCTTTTAAAGTAAAAAGATCAAACCTGATCTTTCTTTAAAAATCTTTTCTAAAGCTTTAAAAGAAATCTGACATATTCAACTGTCTACCATACACCAGAATAGAATATTAAAAAACAAAACGTAAAACAAGCCTACCATATATATCATATGGTAAATTTCATTCCTAAATTTACTAATAACATTGTTAGAATCTAACCATCCATTTCCCAGTTATGGTTTTCATTATCTTACAGCATTATCTCACTTTAAAAATCTGAAACCACATGGTTTATTACCTTTCAATGATCACAGCTACTTCGCTGCCATCAAATGTTGGAAACAATGATTCAGAATCCGATAAAAGTTTGTTTCATTAAAACTGAAAAGAAAATCTGAAAATCATACTTTATTCAAGATTCAATGACACCTAAAAGATAAACATTATTTCCTAATTTAAAATCACTGTCAAATCGTATCAGTTTAGGAAAAATATTTGCATTTGTAACTCTTTTTCTTGTAGAAAGTACTATTAACCTCAAAAGCCCAAAACAAAACAAGCTAACAATGCATAGAAAACAGACATAAATCAAACATAAATAACCTTAGAATAAATAGATGCAAAAGTTACCAATCACATGAAGGCAAGCCATCCTCCTTCCTGTGCATATTTCAATATGTGCAATCCGCGATAATATTTGCGGGTCATTTGGCATAAAACTCGCCAACTGACAAAGCACATTCCCTAACATTTGGATAAGCAGAAAATACAAAGAAAGGAATTGACTTAACTGCAAGAGCATAACAATGATATCATCAAAACCCCGTTTAATAAATTATAAAGAAAATTTATTCTAGATCAAGAAATTCCATGCGCTTCCTCATCAAGCCTTTAAGATCTGATAAATCTCTTTCTTCTTTCTGAGCCTAGAAAATGCAAATCATAAAAGACATTCATTATAAACATACCACTAAAATTATATATTTTCTTTAATGAGGTTAACAAGATACTTGAATCTTATCATACCCTTTCAATCTCAGCTTCAGAGACAAGGCGCATTGTAGGTGGAAGCTCCTCCTTTTCTGGATCCTGTAAGAAAGAACTTGAATTTGATGAAAGAGTTTCTAATGAAATAAATAAAACCAGCAGATTAGGAGAGGGCAGTAGTTAATTGATACCAGCTCTCCTATAAGTACAACATTCTCTCCTCTGATAACATATAAACCCAAAGAAATATCACAATATTTGTCTCCTGATATTTTTCGCTCCAAAGCACTTTCTAAGACAGCATTGGCTACAGTAAACAACGCTAATGATTAGGTCTTTCACAAAAGATGCAAGTTTATATACATCTAACCATACCAATCTCCTAATAGAAGAAATAGACATGTTGGGAAGACTCATGTAACTACAATATTAAATTAACTGCATTACCAAACTGATCGAAAGATCGCAGTATTCCAATGAGTTTTCGACCATCCCGGAGTAAAACAAGCAATTTTTCTGCACAGATATCAGTAAAAATTTTAAATCTTCTGAGCTCAATATTGAATTTGGCTTATATAATGACATTAATGTATGAAGTACTGAAAAATGGAAGAACTTAACCAACCTGTTATAACAAAAAGCTAATTTATATAATATCAGCTAAACAATCCAGAAAAACAACCATTTTCAAAAATAACAAAGCACTTCAATTTCATGCTTTTGTTATTTTTTACTTTTTAAAAGCTATTCAACAACCTACTTTCCATTCAAATTCTAAAAATCCAAATGAATTTTATGATATACAATAAGGTAAGATAATTTTTAATTATAAAATAATTATACAAATGCTATGTTTCACATATCCTGAGGATGCTGGAATACATCCCCAATCGTGTTTGGAAGTGTGAGGGTTTTTCAAGGACTGCGGAGATGTGTCAGTAAGTGTAGAAATTAAGAAGTCAAATTCATGCTTTTAAGAATAGCATAATAAAAATGTCATAGATTTGGGTTAACTTTAACCATATTTGATTTCTATAGGAAAGTTCGTTCAAATATTTCCCTTTTTTATCATTCCACTTTTCCATGTATAGTAAACAAATTTTGATATGAACAATTTTATTGCGTCATGACGAAGGAATTGTAGTCTGCATTATTATAGTGGTAATACACGATGTAACTATGAGATGTCTAACAACGCAGGTGGGACGTGGCTCACCTGGACCATGTTTTAAAGATGCTTGACGCCTTCCGTCTTACAGTGGTGTTTTCTAGTACATATAACAATTCCTTATTTATAAAACCGTAAAAATATTACCATGTTTTAATGTTTGCATATTTTTTATCATTCCCCTTTTCCATTTATCCCAAACAATTTTTGATATGAACATTTGTATGGCTTCATGACTAACAAATTGTAGTGTCTACTACATAATGTATCTGTGAAATGTCTAAGGACGTAGGTGGGACGTGGCTGACTTTGACCACATCCCAAAGATTCTTATAATGTCCGTAAAAGTCTTGCGTCTGTCTAGTATATATGACAATTCCTTAAAACTGTAAATATCTTTACATCAAACTTTATTTGATGATAAATGCAATAGTGGAATGATAAAAAAAACTTGGAAACATTCTAGCCAACTTGTATTTTAACCTAACTATATCGTATTTTTATACTGATTCTTAAAATCCATGATTTTGACTCTTTATTCTATACACGTTATCCTCTACACGTCTTGCAACGTACTTGAAAAACCCTCACATCCATCCGGACCCACATTCTATTCTTTCCGATACTTATGAAAAAAGATTCTTTTTTTTTTAATAATCAATATCAAACTCATACCTCGGAGTTTCCGAATCAAGAGTCTTAACATTAGCCTATATCCTAACTATGTTCATTATAACTAAGCAATTTTAAGAAAAAAAGGTACTAAGTAAAAACCTTACCTTGTTTAATCTGCTTTTTTATAATTTAAAACCTTACCTTCTATCAACCATCAAATATATTTATAAATTCGTACTAAATTTTCTTTATTGGATATTTTCAAGTAAATTAGTTTAAAATCAATATTTTTAAATGGTATTGCTTAAAAGGTTTGGTATATCAGCTGATTAGCAATCCAAGTTGTAAACAAAAATGTAAAACTCTGTAAACTCAGCATCCTTTATATTCAAATGACTATTACACCAACGTGGAATTTTACAACATAATCATGTCCATGAAGATAAATGGAGAAACGGAACACAACATAGATAGTCAAAACTTATAAAATGGAGGTTAGGTGCGGGGGAAAAAATAACACTTTCACCATACTTAAATACTATCAAGTTTGTGGTACAACCTACTAAGTTCCTTGACTACTTTTTGTAGGCTTAATGTAATCTCCCTCTTTATTCTTCCTATTAAAAATCCAAACAGCAATGATTTTGGTTGGAACCATAATAGTGTAATCTACCTTCTTTATTCTGCCCATTGAAAAACCAAACAGCAGGAACCATAAAGAAATCAAAAACACCACAGGGAAAACATGGACATCATAAAAGCCATCCGAAATCTATATCCTGCATTATTATTCGAATCTAAATACGGCCAGCGTATTTTCAAAATTCTTTAGGCACTCAAAAATTCATAAATTAGAAGGAAAAATACGGACAACAATAATAGAAACAAGCAAAACTAATCCAAATCTGTAAAATCGACAAACAGTGCAGCAGATACGCTACTATCATGTAAACCCTAACCTGCAAAGATCTCCATGTAAAATGCTAATCCCTTTGGATTTTAACAAAAGATGCAATAAAACATGCGAAAATACCAAAAAGGAGAGGGCTCGCAAACTTACTGTCAAGATAGCTTGCTAAAGAAGTGGAGAGGAAAATGTCCTCTGGCCCTGCCCAAGACATCCCCTCGTATCTATACCTTTTTCTGCAGCTGCAATGGCCAATGAAAACTCGTCGCGGAAATCTCCGATTTCTATTCCAACTTTCCGCCGCATATGGCATTGGCCGCCACCGCCAGGATCTACGATTCACGCGCGTCCGAAGACAATCCGAATCCAAATCGCAGAACAAACCTGAATCTTTCACCGTTTAACACAGATTGCACCAAACAAAAACCCTGAGTTCCTGCTTCTTACAATCTGAAACCAAAACCCCTCCGCAAGGGCCGAAACGCGAAGGAACTCGAACGAAATCCGAGATTTATCACGGAATGACACAAAAATTGCAAAGACAACAAAATAAAAAGCTTTAAACACTCTCAAGTCACCATCAAATAGCGCTGTTTCTTCTGCTGCTTCGGCCTGAATCGTGTTTTGTTGCTGAACAAAACATGCACAATTGATTATAATGACGATGATAAAAATAACAATGACACCTGCAACAGCTCAGGATTTTGCCCTTACTTCTGTTCAAATAGCTAGGACAAGCTGGATTCCACGTGGCATCGCGACGTGAGTTTGCTAAATTGCATAGCTGTCACGAAATCATGAATATATTTTTCGGGTAAAAAAGTAAATAAATAATCAAGCATCTTTCATGGATGGTTACCCCTCTTATAAGCAACTGACGTGTCCATGCACTTCGACATGTTCAAAATTAATGATGACTACCTTTACAATTTTTTTTTATTTACTGATCTGGATAAGCATGACGGCTTGTCGTTTGTTTGTTTTTTTTTTTTTTAAAAACAATTGACTTTGATTGCCTCAAAGATGGTGGGGAGAGGACTATTAAGGAAAAGGATTTGTGACAAGAATGTTAAAGGAAACCTAAAAAATTAGTGAGGAAAGTTGGAGACATGGTTCGAACTTATCAATCCCTTTTTATTTCATGGGGCCCCTTCAAAGGCTCAAGTCCAACCTATACGTAATAATGATGTGTGGTTTTCAACCAACCCTTTTATTCATGGTTTCGACCATCAAACAAAGAAGCATCCAAATACTTGGGGTTGTTGAAATTTGTATGTAACATATATCCACCCCATGTAAGCTATATTATGCTTACATTGAACATTACAACTCTAAAATGAACTTAATATAAAGGATATATTTATCTCATGTCCGAAGGCTTGTTGCAATCATCTTGGAACTCTTGTGGGCAACAATGGTAAAGGTAAACTTCTTTGACTTGATGGATTCAATGAACAATGAGGTTTTATCTTATTTCTCTCTCTCTCTCTGTTTTCATACTTTCTCTTACTTGAAGAACCACATGTGATTTTAGTTTCATAATGGTCATGGATATGTATGCAACTTGGACGAGAAGTTATAGTATTGCTTCTTGTTGAACCTTGTACCATATCATGAAGGGTCTTGGGGTGAAGCACTCATTGAGGATACATCATTGAAACCCATCAATGATGTCCTTAGTGTTTTTTGTTAGTGCCTATCTTCATGAAAGTTGTAAATGCTTCTCATATATGCTTGATTACAACTTTTATTGATTCTCATATATTTTTTGTTCCATTCTTGATGGAGAAGTAAGACGTATCAGTTAATTATAGGCATAGTCCTCAGGTGTTTTGCTTGAAATCCATTAGATCCAAAGGAATTTCTTAGGGTATCTGATGAATTGTCTGTGGTCACATTAACTGGGCCTTGTCAACTAGGCCCCATCAATGCATCATTTCATTGATTGAATAGGCCCTATTAACATAGGGTCTATCCTTGCCTATAAATACATGCTCACCAGCTACATTTATGGCATCAGTCAATCATAGTGCAACAAAGCTCTTGCAATTTTTCCATTTGAAAGTTATAATATTTTCCCGAGTGCTCGCAACAAGAGTCATTGAGTGTAGATCTTTATTCAAGCATTGTTCTACCTAAGCACAATAGTGTGTATAGCAATAAAGATGAGCTTCTTGATAAACCTTGCAACATTATGGACAATTTAGATATTTATTCATGCATTCAATGCTTTTAGTTATTTGTTTAATGTTTACCAGTAATTGAGCTAATTAAGTGAGATAAGCTAGATAGATTAAATACACAAGTATGACTACTTCAAGCATAACACATATTCACTTGGTAATCCCAGCAACATTATTGCTTGGTGCACCTAGTAGCGTAGCACTTGGTAACCCAACAATGGATACATGGGTTCAAGACGTGTACAGAAAGTGGGATCGGATGCTTATGTTAGGACTAGCTAGAGACTAGTTAGATAGTTGATTTAGAGTAGTCATTAAATTACTTTATCTCTTTCTCTCTCCAAGCATCAAAGAACATAAAACATAAAATGATAAAAATCATATGCCTTGATTACACTTAACCATATCTTTGTACTTCACAAGCGTAATTGCGAAGATAACAAACGACCTTAGGGCAAGATTCACTTCCTAGAAGACTAGTGCATTGGAAACTATAAAGTCCATGGAATTCGACTGGATCGCATGTGAATGCTTTGTGATTCGTATGGTTGGGCATAGGGGTACCTCACTGCTCATCACTGGCACCATTGCTGGAAACTTTGTTTGTTGAAACGTGCGCTATCTAGGATGAGTGAACATTATTAATATCACTGGATGAACCCAAGGTCAACATCACTCCCATGCAGCCTATAATTACAAAAGCACACTAATTATTTTCTTTGTTTCAAAATGTCTTCTTCTCACAAGCATGAAGATGTCAAACCACTGGTTCTATAAGAGTGCAAAGTCATATATACTCATCCAAATGAGTATGTACCTAACTTCACCTTCATCCTAGATCAAGATGAACAATTGCGATGGCGTGATATGGAGGGCAGCATTGTAATATCCCCTCATCAATTTGTGCCCAAGATGTTGTTTCAAACTCTTAAGAAGTTGGGCATCCCAAATCTTCAAGAAAAATATGCTATGAATGGTTATGACACGTGAGTACCGTTCCACTGAAACACAACGTAGAAGAGATCAACACTAGGAGAAGCACCACAAGTTTATGAAGGGAAAGAACTTTAGTAATCCTTTGTTCTTGCTAAACCAAGATGACAATGTGGATCCTCCCCCTGAGGGTTCTCAACATGAAGATTCTCTACCCTTTGTTATTGGTGATGAGGATGTGGCCCTAAACCTACAATCCACTATTCATAAACTAGGTTCAAGAAAAAGTCATAGTCAAGGTAGGAACTTGGGCAAACATCACGATGGAAAGGGATCTAAGAATGGTGGTCATAGTGAGTGAAGAGGTGGTGGTGGACATCGTGGTGGCAATGGCAGTCCATCTTCCTCTTCATCCAATTCCGAACATTCCTCTTCATCTTCTAGTTTTGATAGAAGCTGCTGGAGAAATAATTGTGATGAAGGTGATCATCGGGACAACAATGATCATAGAGCTCACTAAGAATAAATGGGTGATAGAAACCATCATCAATGTCATCGACACAATCATGATGATGAACCTCTATTAGCAACTCAAAGCATGCTTAACATTGCAGAGGTAGTTAAGATTCCAACCAGGCATGTGAAAGATAGTTGGATCAAGCGCTTAGACATAAACAATATCCTAGGATTTGAGGGGGGATACAACTTTGATCCACAGGACCATCTACAAGCATTCCATGATGCCTGTGCATTACAAAACATTGAAAATGACTAGTAGAAACTCAAGCTATTTCCCAGGACACCCATCAAGGAAGCTGAAAGCTAGTACTGGTCCTTGGAGCCAAAATCCATTCATAGATGGAGTACCATGTTAGAGCTATTTAATGACAAATACCAAACATACTCCATAGTGTCTAATCTAAGGAGGAAAATCCAAGGTTGGAAACAAGGAACACATGAACCCTTGGATGCCACCATGGGTAGATATTATTCTCTCTTACATCAATGCCTTTGTCATGGTTATTCTCAAAGGGAACAACTCCACCACATCATAGATGGACTTAGAGTAGAAACCAGATGAACTCTTGAGGTGTATGCCCAAGGGAGATTCTCTAAACTAGGAGCTCATCAAATCCAAAGGTTGATAAAGCAAGTAGCAAAAGAAGAAGAAGAGTTGCAAAAAGGGAAAGTGTAGAAGAGTATAATAGGGATCCTTCCATAAGAAAAAGGGAGGTCTGATTTTGTGATGAGGAGTCACCACTTGATGAAGTGGTGAATAGGAAAACCTTGGCCATCCAAAAATCTATTTATGATATTCTAGCAAAGGTTGATAAATTACAAGACTCTTTGGATGAGAAATTTCAAACTGCTATGAACATTGCTAAAGAATCCAAAGAGCACAATAGTGATTGTAACCATAGGAGGTGGAAAGAAGCTGAGCGTGCCTCCAAGAGAGGTAAGGGCAAAGTTGTTGTTGTAGAAGAAGTTGTGAAGAAAAACTCCAAAGATGATACCAATTGTGGCATTTGTCATTATTAAAATCCAAAGGGATGTTGGCTTGTGGTGTCACACTTACAAGAGCCTGGGGGCTACGCATTGAATCCATGACTAGCAAGGAGGCAAGCACCCAAACGATTATCCTATCCTCAAAGCAATCCAAGGTAGTTCCACTAGCACCAACAAGCTTATTATCCAAGTGGAGCTCTACCACAATCATATGAGCAATACCAACAATGGCACCAACCACAATCATGGGAAATGCCACTACCAAGACAATAGTACCTTTATAAGCAACCAGATCCATATGAGTACTATGTTTAGCAACCCATCTCTCTAAGAAGTTTTGCAAGGCATGCCTCATTTTAAATCACTATTACCCTTCAAAGTACCATCAAACACATTCACCATCTACTCAAGGGGAGAACCCATATCCATACCACCCTCTGCATCCATCTACACACATCCCTTCAACCTCAACCTAGTTACCTCCTACTCCATCCATGTAGGGTGAAATTCCTCCATAGTCATAGCAACGAAATACTACAAGGGTTGTACATTCACAACTAGCTTTTTAGCTGAGTGGTTTAGATAATTGTTCTAGGAAATGACCTTTCTTTCAATCCAATAGCCCTCCCAAAGCCTCACAACCTAATACGACTGATCACCCTGTATCTCCAACACCCTCATCCTCTACGTCAAACACATTCAAATACCCTTCAAACTAAGTGCCACCTTAGATCTACATTGTGATGTTAACTCATGCTATTTCCAATTGGATCAAGGTTGGCAATCTTCCCATGAAAAGATCTAACCCAGGAAGTCCTCTCATTTACTTGTAGATTGCTAGACATGAGCCATGCAAGGCTCTTCTTAATTCTGGTTCTAGTGTCAATCTCATCCCCATGATATGTACATAGCCTAGAACCTACCACATCTTAAAAAGAGCAACATCCATTTAGAATTGGCAGACCAATCAATCATTATTCCTTTAAGATTAGTGGATGATGAGTGGCAAGGTACCCGTACACTCAACCATACGAAACGAGCGTAGCACGCGCGATCCGGTCGAACTCTGCAGACTAAATGCCTAAACGCCCCATGGAACACTTGGGGTTAATCATTCGTTGTCTTCCCAGACTTACTTGTTGTTGTCACGATGTATGGTTAAGTAAGTCTGAGGTATATGATTTTTATGGTCTTTTATGGTTTTTCTCCTATGCTATGAGGTGAAGGGTTGAGAAAGCTAACTAACTCTAACTAATGTCCTAAGTCTAAATTAACTAGCGTCAGCATCCGTTCCCACTTACCGTACACACCCTAAACTATGCAACTGTGGCTACCAAATGCTAATCGTTACTGGGATCACCACATGTAACGCACGTGCTCGAAGTGGTCGTACTAAGGCACTTAACTAGCCTAAACGTGATGAGCAGCCAATTCCTTAACTAGCCGTACAGACCTGTAGATGCTCGTAATCAAGTTGTACTCATCCCGCGTTCTAGGAGTTGAGGGTGAGAGAGACTAATCGCGATGAGTAGCCGATTCCTTGGTTAGCCGTACACATTCATCAATGCTCGTAACCAAGTCGTACTCATGCCACGCTAACAACAAAATAAATAAATAACATGTAATAAAACCTATTCCATGCACTACAAGGTTTATCCACAAAGCTCGTCTTTATTGCCGTACACAACTTGCGTTCAGGTATAAAGTTGCTCGAATAAAGATCCGTTCACTTGGGACTCCTATTGCAGGCACATGGAAAATATTCTATCTCTAGAGTGATCAAATTGCCAGAGTTTCCCTACTTTAAGCCTAGGATGGGAAATGAGGGGAGTGCCACCTCTTATTTATAGATTTGACGGCAGACCGCGATATCGCGTGCGCGATATCGTAGGGGACGACGCGATATTGCGTACACGATATCGTGGCCCATGCGATATCACGTCTCATCATACCCCCATGACTAAATGAAAACTCATCCTCGAGTTCTTTACAATAATATTGGGAAGGTATGGAATTATTGAGGGAGATGGAACTAATGGGATGACATGTGAACGGATCATTATTACAAGACTTTACAAAATTGGTGTTCATGACAACAAGGGTGAACACCTTATTACAATGACATCAGGCCTTTGTTGGCAACTGAGAGAAAGAGAGAGATAGAAAGAAGTGTTGTTGCTGCCAACGCCAAGATTGCGCTTTTTGTTGTCATTCAGTAAACACACTATCCGTCTTGCTCCTTGCATAGCTGCTTCCAATACTGCTCCATTCCAAGTATTTTTTCTAGCTCCAAATCCAATCCGTTGTTTGTATGATTACCATCTGCACACACAACATAGTCTTATATTAGCAAGGGTAATTGAATCATCATGTAATTGATACCTTACTTCGGTGTAAACTCATTGGCTAGGTTGTGGTATGGCTAATATGGATCTGGGAAAATGTTACTGATGGCTACCGAAGGTGTAGGGGTTAGGTAGGAGAAAATCGAAAAAATCAGGCCCCATACCTCCATGACTAATCGCGAACCTCCGGTAGCATGAGAATGGAGAAAGAAAAGGAGTAAGAAAGATAGGTAAAAAAAGACAACTATGGCATCGGTGAACTGGATGTCAAGATGGTAATGAATAAAATAAAATTAATTGCAAAATGTTAAGGGAAAGAATTTAACTAATGCTCCAAATAGGAATGCCAGTGGGTCCTCCCCAAAGCAGGCTCATGCCCTTAATGCCCTGGCAATCCCACATTCAAAGAGTTCGTAGGCCCTAGGAATGTCATTTAGAACAAGAGTTAAAATCTTAACCACAAGAATTTACCAAAAAGAAAACAATGCATCAACCAAAATATGTACACTAATGATACAACTGGTAATGAGGTGAACCATGGAGAGAAGGATGGAGAGAATAGAATGGAATGGAATCCCAAGGACAAGATAGTGTACAACCCCTTGTATGTTGCATGATTAATGTGACTTAGCACATCCTATTCCAACTCCAGCCTCAAACCGACCACTTCCAGTGACTTCACAACAATGCATTCAGCTAAACCATCCACTTGGATAATAAGGATGCATCTCCAAAGAGCCACCACCAATCCGACGAAACAAAGGAGAGAATGGGAAGCGAGAAGGGCCTTAGTTAGAGGGAACACTTTTGGTTCCATAACTGGTGCGTGTAGCCCAAATTTTATTTCATCTAAGGGGTGTGCTTTGAATTCTCACTTTGTTGTTGTTGTTGTTTTTTTTTTTTTGTGTTTTGTGTTTTTATGTGTGAGAACCACACCATGCAAAGACTTCTTATTTTTATTGTCTCAGCTTCCGATAATTAGGTAACATCGGAACGCTAAGAAACTCAAGAAGAAAACATCCAAGTACCCAAGAGAATGACCAACACAAAAGCATCAAGTTCCCTTGAAGTCACACCCTTTTCAATCCTTGAGTCCTTCCTTAGTTTGAGAAATACCCAATCACCGATTCGTTAAAGTTCTTATTAAGAAGGGACTGTACATTTCCATGCTGAGAGAAACCATAGAAATTGGTGGATGGATGGATGAAGTGATCTCATTGCCTATCATATCAAAAGAAACATACCTTAGTATCAACATTGTAACATAAAGGTAAAAACCAAACATTAGCAATCAATATGAGAACAGTTCATACCATCATACTGAATACTTATTATGGGAAAAACTTATAGGGTGGATCACACACACACACACACACACACACACAAAGTGGAAAAGTATAATGATGTTGTAAAAAAAAAAGTGGAAAAGATAAAGAAATTTGTAAAACAAAAACTAGAAAATTTGAAGAAATTTGTAAAACAAAAAGGTGTAAGACAAAAATGTTGTAAAACAAAAACACGTAAAACAAAAACTTAAAAGAACTGAGGGTCTCATATGATCAGCATAGGTGGCCATCTCCCCCATGACTGAGTTGTAAGGGAGAGATCCAAAATAATGAGCGTCTGTTTGAATTTCTTAGAAGTGCCCAACTTCTCCCAATTGATGATCTTAGATTGAGGGGTGGAAGTTGGTGGCACTCATATTTCAATGTGTCTATGCCTTCGTTGTTGGCATGGTTTTCCTTAGTTCGTTCCATGCATATTTGGTTGCTCCTTCTAGTAGCTGTCAACCACAGGGTATCTACTACTTCTTATGTGGTTGCTACATACAGGCATCTTTGTTGCAAAGTTTCAAGGGCACACCTACTACATGGAGGAGANCATGCGTCTACTGTACTTAGCCATGCCCTTCCCATTATAATTGGGAAGTCCCCTTCGTTGTTGTTAACTTCGATCACCAAAAAATCAGCTGGGTAAGACCAACCACACACAGTGGTGATGATGTCCTCCACCAATCCCAAGGGAATGGTGATGGACTGGTTTGCCAGCTCTAGTTGAATGTTGCTCTTCTTAAGTTGGGGAAGGTTCCAGGCATGATACAGCTCTCGTGAAATTAAGTTGACTCCGGAACTTGAGTCAAGAAGAGCCCTATGTGGTTCATTTCCGACGATCTGTAAATAGATTAAGGGACTCCCAGGGTCAGTTAGTTTCCTAGGAAGGTGGCCTACCTTGATCCAGTCAGTTATGGTATGCGTTAACATAACCGTATGCGTTAAGCTCTGTTGGACTGAAGGGTGCTTCGAAGCATTAGATGGTGGAGGAGTGTACATGGCCTCAACCGTTTGTTGTTGTGAGAGTTTGTCTAGGCTTTTGGTTCTGAAGTAAGGCCTTCTCTTTTTACAGTTATCAGAACCAGTAGCAGGTTGGATAATTATAGCTCTCGCAGTGTGACGTTGCTGTGGTTGAGGAGGAAGTTCCCCTTGCATTGTTGGAGCAGGAGATGTTACGGGAACTACTTGTGGTGGAAGAGGTGTGGATGGATTAGGAGGATGGAACGAGTTTGAGATGTCTCCCGGAGGAGAAGGAGTCCTTCTGAAGTACTCCTAAACTTGGTAGTGACGGTTGGGGGTTGCGTGACCCATAGAGTCACTTGGAGAAATCAACTACTGCACATAATAACCATAAGGGTCAGGCTACCAGTAAGGGTACTGATATTTTGGCGATGGCATC
>MNCI01033476.1:310896-418584 GCA_015680685.1 Gnetum montanum
GGCCCGGGCAATGATGTAACAATGTGTAGTAGCGGGCCATGGCAGCATCCAAGGGTTCGTGATGACCTTGCTTCCAGCCTTGGATCTGCTTACGCAAATTGGACACTCTGGAGTACGTCTGATACTTTTCGTTGAACAGTTCTAGCATCGTACTCCACCTCTTGATGGTTTTCGGTTCTAAGGACTAGTACCAGCTCTCTGCTTCCTTGGTGAGTGTCCTTGGGAAAAACTTAAGTTTCTACCACTCACTGTCTATATTTTACAAGGCACAAGCATCGTGGAATGCCTGTAAATAATTTTGCGGATCAGCATTGTATCCCCCTTCAAATCGTGGGATATTGTTCATGTCTAATCATTTGATCTGACTATCTTTCAAATGCCTTGTGGGAATCCTATCTACCTCCGTTATGTCAAGCATACTTCAGGTTGCAAGTAGGGGCTTGTCATGATCATCTTTTTCATGATGCTTATGATGTCTGCGTTGTTCCCTACTCTCCCTACGTCCTTGCCCTTGTCCTCTCTCTCAACTTTCCCGTCGAGGTCTTTCGTCCTTTTTACTTTTATCCTCACCTTTATGTTCATGGTGGCTATGCCCAGATGTGGAAGGAGAGGGTGAGTGATGTGAAGAAGGGGAAGAAGAAGGGGAACCATCGTCATGATGATGTTTCTTGCCTTCGCTTCAGCTGCTATGGCCCCGATTGTGATGATGATCAAAGTGCTCGTCCTTAGCATGAGTGGTTGTTCCCTCTGTGAACAGTTGGTGTTCACGGGTATCAGAACTAGGGATATGTATCATTGATCATAGGTTCTGATACCGTTCCTCCTCACCATCGTTAGGAGGGGGAACATCATTTGTTAAAGAACCCGTGATAAGGGGTTCCTCATCTTCTATTTCGCTAAGGACGTGCAGGGCTTTGCCCTTCAGAAAAACATGTTGACACTCCTGCCTTAAGTCTCTCATACGTTGGGCATCTGTGGAATAATAATCCCTCATGTCAAAATCTTCCACAACATATTCAGCGTAATGATCTTGCATGCCAATCTGTGCCAAGGCACGGAAAAGCATGCGAGAGATTGATCGATTTGGGGGTAACACAATGTTACCTTGCAAATCTCTCCACCGCAACTGTTTGTCTTGATGGAGAATAAAAGTAAAGTTGGGGATATACTCATCGGGATGAGTATATGTCATTTTATATTATTTAGAACTTGGCTGATTTTGGTTATGTGTTTTAAGTTGTCGACTGTCTCGTGTATGGTCCTTAGGTGGTGAGTTGCTCTTATGAGAAAAAGGCATTTTTATCGGTGTGCTAAATTTTACCGTTATAAAATTTTTATCTTGATTAACCCGAAGGTTTGTTAAGGCTCACAATGATGTGAGTGATATCCCTTATGTTCTATTCGGCGCATAGACACTTAGTCCCCAACAACGGCGCCAATGATGAGTGGTGAGGTACCCCTACACTCAACCATATGAAACGAGCATAGCACACGCGATCTGGTCGAACTCCATAGACTAAATGCCTAAATGCCCCATGGAACACTTGGGGTTAATTATTCGTTGTCTTCCCAGACTTACTTGTTGTTGTCACGGTGTATGGTTAAGTAAGTTTGATATGATTTTTATGGTCTTTTATGGTTTTTCTCCTATGCTATGAGGTGAAGGGTTGAAAAAGCTAACTAACTCTAACTAATGTCCTAAGTCTAAATTAACTAGCGTCAGCATCCATTCCCACTTACCGTACACACCCTGAACTATGCAACTGTGGCTACCAAATGCTAATCATTCCTGGGATCACCACACGTAACGCACGTGCTCGAAGTGGTCGTACTGAGGCACTTAACTAGCCTAAACGTGATGAGCATCTGATTCCTTGACTAGCCGTACAGACCCGTAGATGCTCGTAATCAAGTCGTACTCATCCCGCATTCTAGGAGTAGAGGGTGAGAGAGACTAATTGCGATGAGTAGTTGATTCCTTGGTTAGCCGTACACATTCGTCAATGCTCGTAACCAAGTCGTACTCATGCCACGCTAACAATAGATAATAAATAACATGTAATAAAACCTATTCCATGCACTGCAAGGTTTATCCACAAAGCTCATCTTTATTTTCATACACAACTTGCGTTCAGGTACAAAGCTGCTCGAATAAAGATCCGTTCACTTGGGACTCCTACTACGGGCACATGGAAAATATTCTATCTCTGGAGTGATCAAACTACCAGAGTTTCCCTAATTTAAGCCTAGGATGGGAAATGAGGGGAGTGCCGCCTCTTATTTATAGATTTGGCGACGAACCACGATATCGCAGGGGACGACACGATATCACGTACGCGATATCGCATGGGATGCGATATTGAGGCCGCCACAATATCGTGTCTCATCAGTGGAGGACATTACGACTATAGTTTGTGGATGGTCCTATCCTACTAATTTTCTAATGATCAAGGTTGAAAATTGCAAAGGTGACTCCCCCATCATTATGGGAAGGGCTTGATTAAGCACATTAGATGCACATATGGGTATAAAGGACCTCTCCTTGGAAATCTCTAAGGAGAATGAATTTGCATGTTTAGAGAATAAGCATGTTTTATGCATTGCGTATAGTGCTAACAAGTGCAATTGTGTGCAAAAGATCTGGTCCATCAAAAGCATATTCATTAAAGCATGTAATTAGTATGCACATGAAATACATATCCAAAGGTGCCCGTATGCATCAGCCACAAAATAGGAGGGCATCCAATGGTTGACAACTAACTTTGATAGTAGTACATTGTGCATGGAACCAATTGAGAGCCTAACATGTGCCTATGTCGAAGGCTTGGATGAACTTAAGCAAGTTCATCACCAACTCTCCAATGATGAAGATGATGATACTTGTTGGGAAGAGTTAGAAACCCCTAATAATTTTAAATAGAAGCCCCTAGAGTTAAAAATTCTACTAGCTGGCATGAAGTATGCATTTTTAAATAATCGCAACTCAGTCAAAATTAATGCAAATCTTACTCTTAAACAAAAAGATAAGTTGTTGCAGGTCATTAAAAAATGGCCAATAGCCTTTGCTTGGTCATATCTTGAGCTAACTAGAATCAATCCAAGGATATGCTAGCATCACATTTACATTGACCTAGCAATGAAGTGAAGAAGGTAGTCACAGTGGCGATTGAACCCTAAACTGAAGCAAATCATCAAGGAGGAAATAAAAAACTCCTCAAAGCAGGGTTCATCTATCCCATCATGGATAGTGAGTGGGTTAGTTCACTCCTAATTGTGCAAAAGAAAGGTGGCAAGTGGTGGGTCTGCATCAACTTTAGGCTGTTGAATATGGTAACATTTAAAGATCATTTCCCATTGCCATTTGTGAACCAAGTGTTGGACACCATCTCTAGGCATTGCTATTATAGCTTCTTGGATGGTTATAGTGGCTATAACCAAATCCAAATTATGCCAGAAGATTAGGCCAAGACAACATTCATGAGTCCTTGGGGGATTTTTACATATTGTAAGATGCCATTTGGTCTGTGTAATGCGCTTGCAACATTTCAATGTCTGGTCCTTAGTATTTTCCAATAGTAGATTAGTAGTAGGGTAGAATTCTTTATGGATGATTTTTCTACCTATGGGGCTACATTTGAGCAAGCCCTAGATTGCCTTAAGTAAGTATTAAAAAGATGTGTTAAAAAACAAACCTTAGGCCTAATTGATAGAAAATCCATCTAATGGTCTAGGAAGGCATAGTACTAGGGCACTGAGTTTCACAAGAAGGGATTAAGGTAGACCCAAAGGAGATAAGGGTCATCCAAGGAATAACACACCAACCAAAGATAGTTAAAGATGTCTAATCATTTCTTGGACACACTAGCTACTACCGATGATTCATAAAAAAATTTTCTAATATCACAAAATCATTGGTTGAGCTTACAAAGAAAGATGCATCATTTGTTTGGACTAAGGAGCACGAATATACATTCCAACTATTAAAGGAAAAACTCATAAAAAATCCTGTTCTACAGGCACCAAACTAATCCAAATCATTCCACATAATGACAGATGCATCTAATTATGCCTTGAGATATGCTTACATAGTTGGGCAATAAGAAACATCCATATTACATCCATTGCATGAGTTGAAGCATTGTGGGTGCACAATTGAATTACATCACGACTAAGAAAGAACTAATGGTAGTGGTGTATGCTCTTGAAAGGTTCAAGCACTATGAGCTTAGTTATAAAGTATTTGTGCACACCAATCACAGTGCTATTTGCTTCCTGATCAACAAGTCAACGGTGAGCCCCCATATCATATGATGACTTGTGATCTTACAGGAATTTGATCTCATAATGGTAGATTGAAAAGGGACTGAGAGTGTGGTCATTGACCATCTCTCTCAATTAAGATGAGATAACAAAGAGGAGGAGAGTCCACTCTCTGATCAATTTCCAGACAAACTTCTCTTTATAGGAGCAATAAATGACCAAGTGCCTACAAATACAAAATGGTATGCTGGCACTTACCTTCTCACTCAAAAAATTCCATAGGATCTAAACTTTAGGAAGAAAAAATAGTTTCTTCATCAAGAAAAGTACTTCATGGAAATTAATGAATACCTTTATAAGGTATGTGTTGATGGCTTGGTTCATTAGTGTGTCCCTGATGCAGATCAACTGCATGTTCTCTAGGATCTCATGAAGGCCCTTGCAAAGGCCACTATGTAGAGAGACGCATGGTCATAAAATCCCTAGTGATAGGATACTATTAGCCTATAATCTTTAAGGATGCCCATCAATTGATTTTATCTTGTGAACGTTGTCAAAGAGATGGTGGGATAACCACTCAAATGGAGGGTTCTCAATAGTGGATTCAACCACTGGAGTCTTTTGACATATGGGGCATAGACTTCATGGGTCCCATCATAGCCATGTTCAATGAAAAGGCATATATCATCATAGTAGTCAACCACTACACCAAATGGATAGAAGTAGCAGCTGTCACCAATTGTATATCATCCACTGTTATTAGAATTGTACAACAAAATGTTGTTAATAGGTTTGGGGTGCCATGTATACTAATTTTTGACAATGGAACTCACTTCATAGCTACTTTTAGAAAGTTGATGCAACACTTGGGGGTTGAAGATAAATTAGCAACACCCTCTCACCCCCAAGCCAATGGTCAAGTAGAGGTAACTAACCAAGAAATTACAAAGATCCTAATAAGGACAATAAGCAAATATAGGAGAGAGTGGAGCACAAAACTCAACGATGCCCTTTGGGCACACCACTCAACATGGAAATTCCTTAATGGCTACTCTCCCTATGAGTTAGCATACAGAAAACTTCCAACACTCCCAATTCAATTTGAGCTCTGTACACTCTCAACAACCTATGATTTGGCCCTTGACCTAAGTCTAACACAAAGATAAAGATTGGTCAACCTAGATGTGTGAGATGAAAATTGATTAGTGGCCCTATCTTTGAATGAAGTACATGAGGCATTTAACAAGCAACAACATGACCTTAGAATATGGAAAGTAAGAATTCAACCAAGAGATAAGGTTCTCTATTGGAATCCCACACACATACCCTAGAAGACCAAGTTCCAAACGTTGTGGAAGAGACCTTATATAATTGATCAAACCTTTTCCTTTGGGACCATGTTAATCTACAAACCTAAGAGCCCAAATAAAAAGTAGTTGGTCAATGTCTAACAAGTGAAACCTTTCTTGGAACTAAGACAAGCTAGTGCAATTACTACCTCAATGGATGGATGACCACGCTCTATTTTCTACATCTCTTCCTTTCAACATAGTTATTGGGGAGATGGCCATCCATGCTAACCATTCACATGTCTACTCAGTTTTCTTTTTTGCTATTTTTTTTATTTTTCACGTTTTTGATTTTGTAATTTATATATTTCACAACTTTTTGATTTTCAACAATTTCTCCCATTTTACATCACTTTTTCTTTTGCACCATCGTTAGTACATTTGAATCTTTCTTGGATAATTTACATTTTCTTATAAATTTTACTCTATTTTATTTGAGTGTTGTCTTTTCATTATTTTTGCTAATAAAAGTGCTTTATTACCATAGGACATAGTGCCACTGTTACTATTTACTAATGATGAGACATTGAAAATCACAATAAAAGTGCTTTATTAGCAAAAATAGAGATGAGACATTGCTACAATCCTATCTTTCACATATTCCATTGCGTATTTTGCTTTGTGCTCCTTAAAAATCTCATTAAATTCATTCCCCAAAACATTTTCTTAATTTTCTAATTGTTCGATCTTCAACACCCTCTTCTACTATTCTAAGCATGTTCATGGCTTTTTGGGCTTCCATTTGACCCTAATTTCACTCAAAACCTCCTTGTATTTTGGAATTTTGATCAAAGTCAATGAAAGTCAATGATGGTCAATAGCCATGACAACTAGGCCTAGTTGACATAGCCAACCCTATTGACTAGGCCTAGTCAACTAGGCCAAGTCAACGCAAGCCAAAAATTCCATAAATATCACTGAGACTTTGTCATTTTTTGACATTTGCTTCATAACACGAGGGGAGTTTTTGCCATTTTTTATAGCCCATAAGTTTTCAACCGTTTGTCCAAATCACTTCATTCTTTGATCCTACAACTACTGAAGTTAAGCTCTTAATCATGGGGCTCACAAATATTACGGTTTCTAATGAAATTTTTTGAAAATTTTTCTAACTTCCCTAAGGGGATTAATGAATACAGTGATATGAAACCATCAATTTTTGAGAGTTAACCCTTCCAATGCCTTCAAGAATGACTTATTAACATTAAAATACTAATAAAATAATGATTCAAATTAATTAAATTTGCCATAATCACAAATTAGCCAAGTGTAACTATCCCAATGAGATAAGTTATTCCAATTGTTTCATGTTACGCAACAATTGCTAATCCATAGTCATGTTGTGACTGAAATGACAGCAAGAGGAAGGACCATTGCAACCAAGGAAGAAATGACCCCAAGGCTGGAAGGGGACAACAAGAACAACCCCATGAACAACTAGAAGCAACCCATGCAACAAGACCTCTTCAAGAGGAGCCCAAAGTGGAATCTGTTTAATAGATTCCTGAAGAAGAAATTGAAATAAAATAATCGTAGTGTGGGAAAGCACCAGGACCCATACCAAGGTTGGAAGTCATACTAACATAAGCCTACCTCAACATCATAAGGTCTTATGAAATCCAATGCTCAGTTCTCTAGGAACTAAACTTTGGACCATTTTTAGAGCATGCTCCAACAGAGGTAAGAATGCAATTGCAAACCTCTCCCATGTGGCCAATCATCACTTTTAGTGGGGAGTGGTCCATGGAAGAGACATACCTCTTCTAGAACAACAGAAGAGTAGGATCCACAATGAAGATCAAGGACATTTAGGTGTCCTACTTAGTTGATGTTATTGCATAAGTTCTTGGATTGCTTGACACTAGGACACAATTGGCAGAGTTGTTGACATAAGCTAACCTTGAGGCTAAAAATGAGTGGACCTAGCGGTGTTACATGGTCAACTGTAAGGAATTCAGTGTGCTCACACCTACAGAACACATATACCTTAAGAAAGTAGTGTATCACCTCAATCCAATGATGAGGTCCAACAAGGTAACTACCTTTTCTACCCAAGCATGTGCTGCTCTAAGTGGGAGATTTTTGGTGAACCTTGCACAATTGATCTATTTAGAGATCGAGAAGCACTTCAAAGAAAATGAATGTGGAAGGAAAACCCTACCTTTCCCATGCCTCATCCAAAAACTTTGCAATAGGATAGGCATCATTTGCTATGCAAATAACACAATCAAGCATACTCCCATTGCCTTGTGGTCTAAATTGATGAAAGACAAAACACCTACCATGTCGAAAGAAGGGGAGCAGTAGTAGCCACCTTCACCACCTACTCAAAAAATAATGCTAGAGGCTTGCATAGCCATTGAGTGCTTACATGAAATCTGAGAGCAGCTCTTGCATGAGTAGGAGCAATGTGCAAGAATGAGTGGTGTGGACCCATTTGTATATTGACTTGTAATGAGTCACCTTAATGAGGTGGGTTGGACAATTAGCCATATGGAAAGAGGTGGACCAATATTCTCTACCCAAGAAATGGAATTGCCCGCAAGATTGAATCGTAGTGCTTAAGAGGTGACAATGTCTCTATCTCAACACCATTTATTCCTAGAAATCTCTAGGAATGTTGCCTCCTTTCTAGTACTCTTAGAGGAGAGCAAGGGGCCAATTGTATTAGTGATGCAACACCAAGGGTAGGAGACTACTGCTGAAGTAGTTGCTTACCATATTGTAGAAGTGCTTAACACACATGGAGCATCTGTACCAAATGTATCTACACTTCAAGATGTACAAACATCTGTAGGCACAGTTAGTAGAAGATTGAGTGCAGCCTAGCACAAAGAGTTACTAGATCGACTAGTGGGGATCGGGCAACCAATCATAGATATTTTTGATTTTCTAGATAACATTACTATGACTTAGTCAGAGCTACTAGAAGCAAAGGGAAAATGCATCATCCTAGAAGGGCAACTTGAAATGGCTTAAGCACAAAACCAACACTTGGCAGCAGAAGTTGCTAAATTGCATGCCCATTTTTCTGATCCCATGCTCCTTAGCCCCATAATAAGCAGAGATAAATCTTTTTAGCATCTTTAAGAATAATTAAAACAAGCTAATAAGGAAATGAAGATAGCCATCTTCAACTAGCTCATAACAAAAGCAAAAACCTACTCAGTTTAGAAGGAATTGGTTCAGATACACCAAGAAAATGAATCATCGACCATCAAAAACCATCACTTGCATAATGTTGATGCATAACAGAGTGAAGGAAATTGCCCATGGAGAATCGAAATCTATCTATGGAGGAAGTCTAAGCCTTACACTAGAAATCTACCATTAAGATTTCCACTTGGAAAAATGACACTCTCAAATTTGAAAGAGTCAAATATCACTATAGAAACTAGGTTGGCCTATAGAAGGAGTGAATGAGAACCACATTCAAATGGCTAAGGCAAAAGTAAATGAGGCCCTCCAACAACTCTAATAAGGAAGAGAGGTGTGATAGCCCATCATTAATGGAATATATGCCTATAACAAAGCAGAGATCTGCCTAAAGGAGTTGCAAATTGAAGAAATGACAAAGTATATGGAACTGGTCAATCTTCACTATGTAAACCTAGTAATGCTAACTATCAAACAATTGTGGTTAGAACTCAAAAAGTAAGTGGCTAGCTCATACTTGCTGTACAAGGTTGAGTTCAATCACCATAAGGACACCAAGTAAAAGCTTGAGATGGCAAACACTAAACTCGAAGTTCTTAAGGCATGAATCATAGATCAAAGATCAATTTTTTAGACCTTGGCCAAGAGAATGAATGATTATCAAGAGTTGTAAAGCATAGTCAGGGTGTTTGATATCGAATGTAAGAAATTCACTACCTAGTACATCAATGCCAAGGAGTAGTTATTTCTAGCAATTCCCTATCCTTGGGATGTGCCTGTTCTAGCCCACATTGGCGAAGCTACGTGGATCATGCATGATCCTAGGAGTAAGGAGGAGAAAATGAAGGCATTGTTGGATGCCTTTCACCTCCTACCAAAAGTTGTAGCAGCAGCAAGATATCCATAGCCACCTTAGCCACCGTATGTGCCTGAAGTTGGCAAAGATCCCTCAAAACCTCAAGAGCGACCATTGCCTAGGACTGTTTAACCTTCTCCACCAACTTCATGCCTTTAAAGAAAGTACTATTCAATTTTGCATAGTCATGTCATGGTGTTCAATTTTTTTTCATGAACACTACAATTTTTGTAATTTGTTGATCTATACATTTAGGTACTCAATTTTGTCAAGTCAATTTGTTAAGTCTAATGTCCTCAATAATCCCATACCTTTCCAATTTTGTAAAGAACTCGAGGACAAGTTTTCATTCAGTTGTGGGGGTATGATGGATCGTCTATAATCATGTTGACTAGGCACTATCAACTGGGCCTCGTCGATGCATCATTTCATGCATCAACTAGACCCTATTGATGCAAGATCTATTCTTACTTATAAATATGTGCTCACCAACCACATTTATGGCATCAGTTAATCATAGTGTAGTGAAGCTCTTGCAGTTTTTCCATTTGAAAGTTAGAATATTTTCCCAAGTGCCCATAGTAGGAGTCATTGAGTGTATAGATCTTTATTTGAGCATTGTTGTCCTTCAACACGATAATGTGTATGGAAATAAAGATGAGCTTCTTGATAAAACTTGTAGTGTTCTAGATAGTTTAGATATTTATTCATGCATTCAATGCTTTTAGTTATTTGTTTAATTTTTATTAGTAATTAAGCTAATTAAGAAAGATAAGATAGATAGAGTAAATACATAAGTATGACTGCTTCGAGTGTAACACATATTCGCTTGGTAATCCTAGTAGCATTATTACTTGGTGCACCTAGTAGCATAGCACTTGGTAACACAATAATGGATACGTGGGTTTGGGACATGTACAAAAAGTGGGATCATATGCTTATGTTAGGACTAGTTACAAATTAGTTAGTTAATTTAGATTAGTCATTAAATTACTTTATCTCTCTCTCTCTCTCTCTCTCTTTTTAAGCACTAAAGAACATAAAACATAAAATGATAAAAATAATATGCCTCAATTACACTTAACCATACCTTTGTACTTCACAAGTGTAATTGGGAAGACAACAAACAACCTTAAGGCAGGATTCACTTCCTAGAAGACTAGTGCACCAGAAACTATAAAGTCCATGAAATTTGATTGAATTGCATGTGAACGCTTTGTGATTTGTATGGTTGGGCATAGGGGTACCTCACCACTTAGTAGTGTCAAATAATATTTAGGGAACATTATTACATATATTATTAGAGTATCTTCTAAAGTGTTTTCATGGTCATGATGCTTTTCTGATATATCATAATTTTGAGTTTTGACACATTAGGTTTCTATTACGTGGTCATTCCAATCGGTTATTGATGAGGGATGAGTGTCCCCTACACCTAACTATACAAATTACAAACATTCATGCATAACATGATTGTAATTTGTGAACCAAACTGGTGGAATACCTAGATCGTTAAATAGGATCATTCATCATTATCTTTCTAGTTATACTCGTGAGGCTCTCAGTATGTATAGTTAAGTATAATTGAGACATATGATTATGATGTTGTAGTGGCCATGATTAAAGTAATGTCTATTCTAACTTAAGTGATGACTGTCTATTCCTACTTGTCGTACATTTCCTAAACACATATATTTATTACTATGATTACCAAATGTAGCATTGCTATGCTAAGTATCAATGTTACTAGGTTACCAAGTGAATATATGTTACAATCAAAGTAGTTATGCTCATTCTACTATATTATAATGTGAAATGGAAAGTAAATCATTAATTAAGCGATTGTGAGGGTAAGCATTAAATTAGATGCATGAAAAGATAAAATACATTGAGAATAAATTCTATTCTAAGTTAAAGTGTTACAGAGATATGAAACAATATTGATCTTTCTTATGATTTATGTTAGGTGTCCATGTACAAAATGCTCAAATAAGGACTTTAAAAATCACTTCTAATCATGCCACAAGTGCTTCTTAACTAGTCTATCTTATACGAAAACAAGGAACAAGAGCTTTGCTATGTTAATGATCAAAACAATGTTTTTAATACAATAGGTGGATGATATTTATAGATTTTACCTACCTTAGATACATCATATTTATGATATCATATGAAAACAAACAATATTATAGCTATGATATCAAAACTACGATATTGTAGATGCAATATCACACCCAACAGATTGACCATTCATTATACCCCATTATTGACTAAAAATTTGTCCTTGAGTTAAATAAAAATGGAATAAATTTTGTTACAAAATTATGGAGGTGACTTGACTAACTAATTAATTAACCTGAGTATTGCATTACCAAATTTATTTAAGTAATTTATAAAATGAAAAAACATTGAAAAGACATAAAAATTTATAAAATTGGAAGGTTTACAAAAATTTCCTTCAACAAGAGGTCTTCATGTTGTTCTAGACAATGGTGGCTTCCTCTATTGTCGTGGCTTTTATAGTGGATTGGTAGCTTGTTCCTCCATCCAAAAATTATTGAGGATGGCTTGATACTTCTCTACATATATCCATGGATCATCAATTGTCCAAGCCAAGTAGATTAAAATTGTAGTTATTGGGACTTTCCACAAATAAGATAGATTAGGGAACATTTTGTTCACTTGAACAAGCAAAGCAGCGAATACTTGGTGTTTCACATCAAACATTCTAACCTTCTCTTTTAGCTTCAAGTGCTTAGCTAATCTCTTTGCCAAGTCCTTTGCATAGTTGCATTACCCAACATATTAGGTTTGAAGGATTTCTAGCTCTACCTTTGTTATTTGCAAACTATTTTCTATCTCATTTGAAAGCTTATTTTTATGATCAAATAATGAAAATGTTATTATCACTTATTTTTCCATTTTAGTTCTTAGACAACAAGTTATTAACATGGTAAGATTGTCTTATTGAAGTTCAACAAGCTTCATATATTATGTTAACTCTTCCATCTATAAGTCCTTGTCATTAATTTCTACCTAATGTATCACTGTGATTCCATCAAGGATGCTTTTCCAAGTAGCATCAACAAATGGTTCTAAAGTAGCATTAATGTTAGCCTTGGAGGCCCATCTATTCCTTGTAATGTCTTTTAAACATTGTTAGAGTTTAGTCTTACATCACTTGGATAACTCTAATTACCAATATCTTAGTCTATAAGAAAGATTAATAGATAATTTATTGGTCTAATAAATTTATATTCTTGGATATACACATCATTTTTTCTTAATTACATTGCTTCATATCTATAGTCATTTCTAATCTGACTTCATTCTTTGTTAGTTCTTTAGGAACTTATCTTTAGTCTTCCTTACAATGTATCACTTGACATATTGGACTTTACAAAATACTTCTTTGTAAGTCTTTTCTTTCTTTACCATCATAACCTTTTGAATGGCCTTCACATCTTATTTAAGAACCTAGAACAAGCTATATATGACATAGGTTAAACCTTTAGTTCTTATTTAAGAAACTAGATCTTGCTCTTTTACAAAGACTTCACGCTTTCTTAACTCAGAAGTCACTTCTTAAACCTTTTGGTTATGGTGCTCAGGTGCTTCTTAACTTTGAGTCACTTCTTGAATCTTTTGGTATGGTGCTCAAGTGCTCATTACAAATATTTGTGTTTTGTAATGACTTCTTTATTTTTTCATACTTTTGGATTATTGACTATTCTATCTTCTTAACATTGCTTGCAGCTATTGTTCTAATGTCATTTATTACCTTAATGGATCTTATGCACTTCTTTTTCATTTTTTCTTACTTAATCTTAATCCTTTGTGTTTTTGGTAGCTTTTGTATCATAGAGAGATTGTGATGGTTCCCATGTTATGAATCAAACCTTTTCATTAAGAACTAATAAAGGATAGTTATGAATAGTTTTTTATGGTTACAAAACTAATGATTGTATAGCATTAACTTTATGTAGTTCAACACTTCCATTTAAGCATTAGTTTTGTAACTTCATTTTTTTGTTTCTTACAAAGTTGTTGAGCGATAGTGAATAATTATAGTGTACAATACTTCATGATGGTCAATCACAAAGAATTATGTGTTCATAAGAATTTAATAGAATTACTCCCCTTTACTCATGACTTCGTAGGAATAACAAATGACATGATGCTCTCAACAAATACAAAGAATTATTTCTTTATATTAATATATCAAGGGAATAGCACATCATGGAGTCCTAATTTGAGAAATAGATAGAGTGGATTCCTTCTCAACTAGAACAGAGGATAGAGGTTCAGATGTAAAGGATGATTCAACAACTTGAGGTTGTACTTTAGTAGGGACAGGTATAGATGATGATGCAAAATAAGGATGATAACTGATGTGTTGAAGAACTTTGTATGTCATTTTGATAGTTCTAAGGCTGGTAAAGATAGAAATTTAAGCTACTTATAATTCATGTTTTCCTTTAAAAGCTTCATCTTCTTTCATAGGTGTGTAAGTTTCTTTGGTATGCAATGAATTCATTTTCTTTTAAAGTTAATTGTAGACAATATTCTTTTGATAATGTATTTACTGCATGCATATGCTCTTTAGCTTTCTAGATATTGACATGTAGTGTCCCAAGCTCTCTTATAAGTTCTATATTAGTCTTCTAAAGAACCTTTACTTGTTGCTTTAGTTGAGAGTTTTTACCCTTAATTCCTTCTATTTCTTGTTGGTGTTGCTCCTTCATCTTCACAATTTCTTGTGATGAATTAGTAGGTAGAGCTTCTTGACTTGGTCCTTAATTTATATCTTGTATTGTTCTACAATCTGTGAAAAATTCTAAAAATATTTCTCTAATTTTTCATATTTGCTGATGTGAGTTTGTAACACTATATCCCAATCTTTTTTTTCTTACTTAAGGAGTGATAATTTCCTAACAGCTTTTGAAATTTATCATCTTTACTATTCTTAACTTGTCTAAATGCAACATAATTATTTATGGATTCCACATATAGATGTACTCTTATTGTTATAAGTTCATCATCAATTAGAACATTCTTCTCTCTAGAATCTAGCCAATATTTAATACTTGTTTTGATTGCTACATCTACATCCTTACTTCATTACTTGACCAATTCTTCCAAAAAGCTCTTATTATTGTTCCATTCATAAGAATATTACATCCTTATATGAGGCAAATAATTCTATGCCCTAATCAACTTGCATACACATGTAGACATTAAGTCAAAACAAGCCCTCAATGTATGTGTTTCCTTAGTCAAATTCATAATTTGATTGATCTCCACTAAGGCAGCAACATCAAGAACTCTTATGTCTATATACAACTTATGGTCTATATGTTGTACCTACTTTGACTTTTTCTATATAAGCCAAAGACTTGGGGGTACATTCTATGGCTTTTCAATAATTAAGGCCATCTTTAGCAGCCACATTCAACATTTTTCATCATTTGCAGCATACTTTCTAGATTCCTATCTTCAACTTTCCAGAAATGAAGTTTTGCATCAACAGTAGGGTCATTTTAGGTCTCCTTCTAGTTTTGGCATCTAACATTAGCTCTAATGTTGATTCTATTTCCAACTTTTTACATCTAGTGTTAGATCAACTTTTGACATTCAACATTAGTATTTACTTTTTCAAGATGTTGACTCTTCAATATCAAGCATCAATCTTGCATTTGATGTCTAAATTTGGTTTACATTCTATACATCAATTCTCCTATCCAAAATCTTTTAGAACCTTTTGAATGATTATATAGGTTCCAACACATTGTTTCTACATGATCTACAAGGCATTTTTGGCTTATAGATAGGAGGATACCCTTAAATAGAAAGGGATTAGCCTTTCAAATATTTTGTTGGCATTTTTCTTTGTCGAGCTCTTTGAGATATGCTTAGCACTTGTAGCTTTCTCTACTACTTAGCACAATTAACATTCTTTGTGATTGGCAATTTAGAAACCTCTTTCTAAAGACATTGCCTTTTGAAGAATAACTACCCTCTTTTTTCTCTCTTTGTTTCCCTACTGATGCATTGTGTCCCCTTTGTGTCATCCTCCTAACACACAGAGAAATCACTCAAGATCAAGTCAGTACACTGATCTAATTCTTCCTCTTGTTTCATTAGTTGCTAAATTTGCTATTGCTCTCACCATATCTACATTAGGTGCACACATTGAAGAAAGAACAAAGTAACATAGCTCCTTTTCAGATGTCTCTGATCTCTGGTACATGTCTTGAAACATCTTTTTGCAACTTCTAGATTTTTTCTTGTTGTTGTAATCTAGGTTGTTACCTTTAGGTTTTCTATCTTTGGTAAGATCTAGATTTGTTACAAATCTAGTTTTTGTTTTTCCATGTTTTTCCTTGGTTTAACATTTTAATAGATTAAATCTATTTTACTTTACATCTCATTGCCAATCACTCTTATCTACCATTCACATGCTACATTTCATTTCATATAGATTTACATTCAGTATCTACTCATTTTATATTGGTTATTTCACACATATGTTTCTTCATTTGTTCTTTATTTACTAATGTTTGGTGAAAATATACAACTCAAATTGTCAAATTTTTTCCCATGATCTGTAAGTCCTCTTTCAATTTGAGGGAAGTTACTCAAAAGATTAGTTTTCCTAGATTGTTAGATGGCCATGAGATTGCCCAGCCCAATTTCATGTTAGGTTGTGTCAGATTCTATTATTATGATGATTCCTACCATAACATCTTTCTAGTGTTAAAAGGAGGACTTTTGTGAAACTAAGTATTATTTCTAGGATTTGTTCTTTATTCTAGTTTTCTGTCACTCTAATGTTTTTACATTTTTTTAAATTTTTTAAAGTGTTGTTGACATGCCATGTCGATACACTAATGTCATGTCATTTCTAAATGATTCTAATGTTTTTATTGAAATCAGATATTTTCACCTTTTATTTCAAGTATGAACATGTTTTCAAGAATGAACCGATGTAGTGGTGACAACCCTGTGAAGCCACATCATTTCCATAGTCACTGTTATGGCATCATCATCTACTTCAAGCTTCTTCAAAATTCCAAACTGATCGAGTTGAGTAGAAATAAAGGATTCTCAAGTAGATGAAGCTTAAAGGACTACAAGATATCCTATGTTGAATGAAAGTTTGGCTATATTTTCATACATGCTATGTTCAAGCTCATGGTAGAGTATGAGCGTGCTAACGAGCTACTACTTTTTCTTTCCAATCTAGATTGTCTAATTAAATTGGATGATGAGGAAGCTATGGAGATAGCAAAATTCATCATGGAGTTAAAGATGATGTAAGAGCATGTTCATCTACAAATCAAAGAAGCTAGGATGACGAACATGTTGGATCAACCTCTTGGTCCACACATCACTCTCATAGCAAGGAGAGTAAGTGTTGCCTCTAAGTCAAATATTCATTTGATAGATGAAGATAAAGTGCAACTTGCAAGGAAGGTTGGAAAAAGCTACCTCACTCTCATCATATTCATAACATTAGCATCTTAGTTATTCAAAGTACTACACTTGGATCTATTCCACTCACTACCAAAGCATTCAGTCTTCCTGCAACCACTACTTCATCTTACCAACTACTTTTACCTAACAATGTTGGCAATACATGCTGCATCTTTCAATATTCTATTCCATCTTTTGGAACTATCCATTCAATCCCTTAATTACAATCTACTATACTTTTGTTTTAGCCTCTTCCACTTTCTACTTCTACTCCATAATCATTTAGCATTCTTGAAGCTACCTCCATCCATTCAATAAGTGCTAGCTAAAATTTTGTCTAAGTATTCTAGTAAAAGGTACTCATTTTTGTAAAATAGTATAATCTAGCACTCAAAGTTAATTAGAATCAATGTTGTATTAGTTTGTCAATAAAGTTTCATACTTCCCTAAATTTTGTAAGAAACTTGATCCTAATTCTATTCACTCTAAGATGAGTTTTCAGTCAATTGTGGGGGTATGATGAACCATCAATAAGACAAGTTGCATTGATGCATATCCATTGATCTAGCCCTATTGATCTATCACTGTCAATGCATGTTCGGATGCATTGATGTAGGTTTGTCAATGTTGATGCAATCATTACCTATATAAATGCACAGATCCCTCACATTTATGACACCTCTTTGGTCTTATCCTTGGCTAAATTCTTATAGTTTTTTTTTTGGAAAGTTAGAATATTTTTTTTTTGAGTGCCTACAACATGGATTTATGAGATTGTACAACATTTTATTTGAATGCAAATGTACTTTGATACATTTGCATGGATAGTGATTTATGAGATGGAATGCTCAAAACAATTATCATGGATTAGTGTGTTTCCATAGTTATCATGGGACTAAAGCTACTCTAGGGTTAATATCCAACGGATTCATTCTTAATTAATTAATATTATTATTCATAAACAACGTGAGTACAACTATTTCAAGCATAACATATCAACACTTGGTAATCCCAGTAGTGGATACTTGATGTGCCTCGTAACATGCACTTGGTAATCCAATAACATTAATATAGGTTTAGGATGTATATGGCAAGTGGGAATGGAAAGTCCATGTTAGGATAGTCAATTAATGAAGAAGTTAATTAGTTAGTTAATTTAAACATTAAATATTCATTCATTTAATCAGTTAGACAATATGAGAAAAATAATAAAAAATATAAAAAGAAATATCTTATGCCTCAACTACACATAACCATACACACAAATAAATGTAAGTGTGGATTGAAAAGATGACAACTTACAACCACATAATTTACCATTTAGGAATATTAACCACTAAGGTAAATAAGTCCACAAAATTCAACAAAATTTGACCGAATTGTATGTGAATGCTCGTAATTTGTATGGTTGGGCATAGGAGCTACTTATCACTCATCAGTTATGTTTAAGATTGATTAAAGAATAAATTGCTCATAGGGATGGTTTTTAATGATGAATGAATGATGTAGAGAAAGAAGCAAGAAAGATGGTAACCATAGGAACTAAAGAGATGGTTCTTGTAAAGAAAAGAATAAAGAAGTTATAGTAAGATAGATCTGTGAACCCTTCAATGTGTTTTGGTATGTGTCAAAACGTTAAGTAAAATGGATCAAAGGTTGTTTGCATGATTGTCTAGTTATTATATTTGTAGGACTACATACATAGGAAACCAAGATGAGCTAAGGAAAACAAGGAACAAACTGTTTAGAGGTCAAAGCAGGAGGCCACCCATATGATCTTTAAACGAATATTCAAAGAATGTGGACAAGGACTAGATATTGTACAAGCAAAGTTATCAGCATCAAAGAATGCAGAAGATCAAGGCTATGGACATGAAATGATGAATTCAAAAGACAAAGAAAGTGAAAGAAAGATGTCTATGGGAAACAACAGATGTCTTGGCAGAATTAGAGTAATCTCATGCAAAGACGTCTCCAAAAAATAACAAATGTCTTTCTCTAGGCAAAGATGTCTTCATCATAGAAAGACATCTTCATTGAATGAAGGTCAGTACTAGAAAGACATCTTACATAAGACAAATTCAGCTTCTAGAATGAAGACTTCAAAAAGACATCTTTCACAAAACAAAGACATCTTCCCAGAAGTGAAGGCAAATTCTAAGAGACATCTTAGACATGAAGAAGATGTCTCCCATGACCATTAATGATCATTAGCTAGTCGTTGCATGAGTTCCAAGATGGATTTAGAAACACAGTAGCTATAAGAAGACTTGATGTGCATTGGAAAAAGTGCAAGCCTTATTGTATTCATTGTATAATCATTTGAATCATTGAATTCTCTATTACTTCTCATTTTCTTATCAATTTGGCATTGTAAAGTGTGTTGTACCTAATTGTACAAGGATAAGCAAACTAAGTTGCAATTATCCCTTGTAATTCTTGTTCTTGTTGCCTTGTGGGGTTGATGTGCTTGAGCTTGTTGAGATCCTATGGGATTAATTTATTGGTGTTGTGGTACAACACTCCAATGTGGAGCTTAAGATTGTAAAGGTTGTGGAAGCCTTGAAACCACATTTCCAAGCTTGACAATACCTTGTGGCGTGGAGTGATTAGTGCTATAGTACAACACTCTGGAGCAAGGCTTGAAGGCTATATAGGATGTGGACCATTCAATCACATTTTTGAGAGCAAAAAAGTCCAAAGGTGTGCTTGCAATCTACCCTCTAAGTGTGGACTACCTAAGTTGGGAAACCACATTAAATTTAGTGTGTGTGCTTTGGTTGTTTAAGTTTTAATTTGGGGAACTTATTCATCCCCGCCAACCACCCCTCCCCCTCCCCCACTCTCAGTTCAATGATCCACAAGGTCTTCCTTATAAGTAGGCCTAGTTGAGATAGAGAGAAGTGATCAAGAGGAAGATTCTAGCATGAAGAATTTTTAGCTATTTTTTGATTTTTTATTCATGACATTAATCCTAGTTCAAAAAGATAAATTTTAGCAAAAGAAAATTTGTAAATCATGTATGCAACATAGCAAAGTGAATATAAAGAAAGCTTTTGTTTGTACAGATTTTTGCATTTTTTTATGTTTATAGTGTTTAATTTTTATATGTTTATATTTTTGATTTTTTTTAAATTTTAGTTATATATTTTAGTTATGGTTTTACATTTTTCTAAGGTATAAAACAAGACAAAATAAATAACTAGATGAAGATAAAGTTTAAAACATTAAGGTTAACAATAAAGGTAGAAATGAAGAAAATAAAATAATATAAGATAAAATAGAATAAAGTGAAATCATATAAGTAAATATAACTAATTAAGATAAAGTAGACTAGATTAATTTAATAAAAAACAAGAAAACAAAAAGATAGGGATAATATGGTTTTCAAGAAAAGAGCATTTGATAATGGTCTTCTTTGTTTGAAAATGGATATGACCATTAACACTTTAACAAATACTATAATGAACTCTAATAAACCTAATCCATGACGTTTAATCTATCATAATAGGTTGGAATCCTAGAATAGTTTTCTTTAACAAATCAAAATAAGAAATAGTACAAACTTCAGGAACAACACAAACTAATCTTTCCTTATCTTTACATGGGAAATGGATTTCCTAATTTATAAGTGATGAACAACATGTTGATAAGCTAACTAAGACCTTCCTACAATTACATTTATCCTTAATAAATCTCTAAAAACTATGAAGTAAGCTTTTGAAGTGATATAATTCTCTACGAAGAAGAAACACTTAATTGCACATTTAATCTCTACTTTAGCTCTACTAAATGAAATTAAAGTATAATTATAGTTAGAATAAGTGACCTATTTTTTTAGAACAAGATGCTTGATGATGATCCATGAAATAATGTTTGATCCAACTCCATGATCCATATGTAATAGAGGTAGTACCACGTTACCCTCAATCTTTATGGTGATGTAGATGAGAAGTTGACATACAACATCCATTACATGATGAATTTTGATATTCTCTCTTTTATTTACTTGGTAGTCCATTTCATACTAAGGTGCATTGAGTATTGATGATATAGCCTAGGCATGGGGCTATATATTGTTAGGAATAGTGATGGAATTCAAAAGCTCTTCCAAAACTAACTAATGCTCCTTAGAGGTGGAAATGAGATAAAAAAAGTGAAGATTAATTTCCTTAGACTTCATGATTATAGTGATTTAGGAAAAAGCTTAATTCTTTCATATCAAATATTTAGGAGTAGAAGACATAGGAGGAATAGTTAATGATGAAATACTTGGAATAACTATTGAAGTAGATATAGATGCATTTTGAGATTCTTGAAATGAAACCTTTTTATTATGTTGTTAGAAAGACTACATATTGGCTTGATCATTCTCTTTGCCCTTGTTAGATGTTGCCTTATTCTTTACTCAAATGTGTATACGAATTGAAGTTTTGGAAGTGGAAAGCAATGATTGTACTTATGAGCTAGATGAAAATAAAGGATGTGATGAAGAATGAACTACATAAGGAAAGATAAGGGAAAAAAATCAATTAGCTAAGATCGATGATGGGATGCAATATCGCATAGGCCACGATATCGCATCCACCACAATATCGGATCCCCTGCAATATCGTGTATGCGATATCACGTCTTCCCTGTGATATCGCGTACGTGATATCGCAATCCGTTGCCATGTCTATAAATAAGAGGTGGCTCTCNTTTAAACTCCCGTTAGAACACGGAATGAGTACGACTTGATTATGAGCATTTAAGTGTGACTACTTGGTAACCCAGTGGTGTACCTAGGATCTATGCTTGGTAATTCCAGTGGTAGTTGTGCACGAAGTCCAAGATGTGTACAGATAATCAAGGAATGGATGCTCATCACACTTAGGCTAGATTAGATTCTCTTACCCTTTCTCCCTTAGCTTAGTTAATATTACTTTTCATTACCTTCAGGAGTAGCATTAGATTAGAGACACATCATACACCTCACTCTGGACTAAAGCATACGTGACAAAGATAATACTAGTTCAGGTGGGAAGATAGCGAACTGCGACCTAAGGCTAACTTTTTAGGTGCCACAACTAGGCCGTCTACGGAGTTTGACCGGATCACGCATGAAAATGATCGTATTCATATGGTTGAGTGTAGGGGTACCTCGCCACTCATCATTGGCGCCATTGCCGGGGATGGTGCTAGTTATCTAGATTAGTTATATCATACAAGGTCGCTGTATAGGACTCAATGATATATCTCTTAGAAAGAAGTAATTATAAAAATTCACATAAATTCACATACAACAATGCCTCTCCTACAAGAACACACTAATGCCACACTTAGTGAGGAAGTTCATTGGAGAACCAACGAACTATATACCGATGAAGATTGGAGTATGAAACCCGAGGTAGGGGTTTCTTATAAACATGACAACAAAGAACTCCATCCCAACACACAAAGGCATAACTTACAAGATGACAATGAACCCCTACTAGCCACTATAAGCTTAACACAAATACAAGAGGTTGTTCGAATCTCATGTAGGCATCGTAAAGAGAGCCATCTACCCAGGCTCGATCTAAACAACTTTTCTAAATTTTCAGAAGGCTATGACTTGGATCCGCATCAACATTTACAAGCCTCCTATGATGCCTGCACATGGAATAACATTGATAATGGTTGGCAAAAAATTAAGCTCTTCCCTACGACACTTGTTGACCAAGCAAAAGTATGGTATAGATAGTTAAAACCAAATTCAATATGACGTTGGTCAACAATGGTAGAAGTCTTTAACGAAAAATATCAAACCTACATAAGAGTGTCAGCCTTGAGGAAAAAAATCCAAGGATGGAAACAAGCACAACATGAACCCTTGGACATGGCCTTAGAAAGATATTATGCACTATTAAACAACTGTCCAGGCCATAGGTTTTCCAAGGAAAGGCTAATGTATCATATCATTGATGGGCTACATAATGAAACAAGAGAGAACTTAGGAATGTATGCCCAAGGTCAACTATACGAACTACGAATCCATCAAGTCCAAGAACTTATTAAGCAAGTAGCAAAAGAAGAAGGAGAATTGGCTAGATGGGAGAATGTTGAAAAACATCAACGAGACAAAAATCTCAACTTAACAAAGGTCCACAATCATAAATAGGAGAAATTAACCAATCTCAAGGTGGAAACATCATCTTTCCCAATACAACAAACATTAGAAGAAGTCGAGGCAAAGATCAATATGGAATGGACATATCAAAAGTGTGGAGAATTTATCAACATTATTGGAGATAGAGTTTTGACAACCCAAGAAGCAAGACGAAATAGTAGACAATCGGAAAGAAGGGATAAGGAAAATAAGAGCTCAACTGCCAATCATACGTATGAATGCAACATATGCCTATATGTTCACCCCAAGGGATAATGCCCAATATTCTTACATTTACATGAGCATTGGGGAAACACGTTACATCCAGAGTTCGTACAGAGATACTGTGTTCAATCATAGTGGCAACAACCCCAGTCATGGGGGAGACCACCACTCAACTAGAGATACCCTTCATATCATCCGAATCCAAACACATGTCTTGTTCAACATCATGTTTCTCCAACTAGGCCAACGTACTCTATCTCACCACAGTACTATTCTCCACAACACTATCAACCCATGCCTCCAACACAACCACCACCTTGTGCACCTTATACTCCTCCTAATTTTCAACATTCTCATCCTTTCCCTCCTTCTACATCACCACCAACTATTCCTAAGGTGCCTGCACCACAACAACAACCCATGAACGACACTTGTGCTACTACTACTAACACCAGTGAAAAGCCCCCTTAACATCAAAAGCGTCCTTTCTTTAAACACGGCTGTAAGAAGGGACAACATAATTCCGAGGCCACTGCATCTTCCAACTTAGCACAAGTCCCACATTGTGGTGCAACATCATCTTCGAATCCAACGCCTCATGTAACTTCATCAGGGCCACTAACTCACACTCCAACAACAATATGGCCCAATGAACATAAACTGTGGAGAGCGACAATCCAATCCTTGCATACCATCTAATGGTCTCAAATATCATAGTGGGTCAACTCATTATCCAGGAACTACATCATACAAATTGCCCACTATGCTCATTATAATCAAATGTGTGAACCCTGATGGGGTAAGTATGGCCAAGCCCCAATACTTCCAACATGCAAGGATCCTTAACTTCCATTTATTAATCCTTGCCATCCTCAACCGATTAGTTATGGGGGATATCCCCCATTCCAATAACAAGCAGGATTAATAACTTTTTTTTTCTTTAATTTTTCAATTTTTGTTTTCTAGTTTTTCATTTTTCAACTTTTTGTTTTATCTTTTTATATTTTTGTGTTTTTTTGTTTTTGTATTTTTACATTTTTGTAAGTAATCTCATCTACGAATAAAACACTCATGTGGATCGTTGGTTGAGGTGTGTTCTATGTTATTAAGCCATGAGTGATCAATTATTTCGACAGTGAGCCCATTACACCCACTCATCCATTCTATAAATAAAGAGGTTCTGCTCGAGGGTACAGTGATATTCTTGACATTTTAAAACTTAAAATTAATTTTGTGTTCATTATACCTAGAATGAAGAAGGATGGACAAAGATGGAATGATTAGGGTGTGACATCAAGGGGACTTGCAGATTCTCTTTGGTGACGTTTGTGGGAGTTATCATGCAACATGGTTGTACTAAGATCCTTGTAGATCTAACGAAAAATGGGAGTAAGAGTAATCAAAAGGGCACTCAAAAATTAATGTTGTTCTAGGGGGTCCCATTGGAAAGACATGCACCCATGCCTAAAGGTTGGAGGCTTCTCTGGATTTAGTATTCAAAAAGAAACAAAAACAAAGTGCCACAAAACAAAAATCACTCCTCCCTTGAACAAAAGGCCAAGTGATCGTATGCCTTGTTGTTCTGGTATTCTCATAGTTGCTTATCATGGGATGAAACAATGCGATGTCACTGATTAGAGGAATGGACTTGGTCCTGATCTTGGAATGACAGGTTAATGACATATTAATCATGCTTTACATGCAGGATTCATTACGCCCTGGGTCAATTACCTCATGTCCCAACCTCTACGATCCCTTTCTATAGTTCGTCTCATCTCACTATTCGTGTAATTGTAGCTCGTGTCCCGTGTAGCATAGAATTTTCATCTCATTCCGATGATATTTACATGTGTGTGTTTTGTGGAGTTAGTGTGGATTACATTTAACCCTTCTAGTGCCCACAGACACTTTAAGTGTGGTTACACAAGGGCATTATAGGTTGAAACCTGCTTTGGGGAGGACCCACTTGTGTAATCTTTTGTAATCTTCACTTATGACATAGCTCACACACACCATTTCTTACCCTCAGCATTATTTTTCAACTAATTTTCTTTCCCTATTATTATCCCTCTGAATTTCAACGTTCCGATGTACCATTACATATCCTTTTTCTTACCATCCAAGGTTTTATTGATAAAATCCACACCATTATCATTAATTGTGCCTTTTGAATTAATAGAATTACCCTAGAACCCTTGATAATAGCCAATGTCCTTAATTTACAATGTTTATTTCAAGAAAATCCCTTCAAAATTTGATATTTTTGTTATGCCTCACATCACTAGGGACGAGATATCACGTACGCGATATCATGTCCCATGTGATATCGCGTACACAATGTATCATACACGATATTGCATCCTTGCCACCTATAAATAGGTCACCCCCCGCAACACTTAGCGTTATTTTGTCATTCACATAGGGGAAGTTTTTGAAATTTTTTCTCTGCGACTTGTGATTGAGTGACCCTTGCTTTTCTCACTATATCTCGCTTGCTGGTACTCCGATTTTAATTCCGTTTGAACCTGCTTGAACCCAAAGTGTTTAGCTTAGTTGTGGGGGAGGGACACTTGCTGAAAAGTGCCTAAAAGTTTTTGAAATTTATCATCGCCCAAAGGACATCAGCTAGGGTAATTAACTATAACACTTAAAATAATTGTGCTTAAAAATCATTTAATTCCTACGTATACCAAGAAACTAAAATGGAAACCACCTAAGTCACAGGACTCATTATTACAAACTTTCAGGCACTATCACATGTGATAACATAAGATCATTAATTAAGACATGTAGTAAGGTATAAATTAACTTCAAAAACAACCTTACTAACGCTTAGCCCGTGTGATTGTAGATGGCCCTGAAACATGGACAATAGGAAGGTCCCACCCAAGGTGGAAGCAAACAAGCTTGGAGAGGTGGAAGACAAAGACCTGCTGAACAACATGTAGAACAGGAGGAGCAATCATTCAGCATTCATCAAGATGAACCTCCTACCGAACAGTCTGGGCAGGCAAAAGGAGGAGCTGCTGCAGCGCCTGAATCGGGACAATAACTCACATTGCCCCAAGATTGTGTTCAGGCTATCCATGAGAAGTTCAAATTTACTGCGGTGATTGTGGAATTGAACTTTGAATCATTCGCAGAGTTTGCTCTTAAGGTTGTTAAGGATCACCTCAAAGGGTCTCCCTTTTGACCTATCCTCTCTAAAAGCAGTGCCTGGTACCTAGGAGAGATGTACCAATTTTGGCACAATAGGGAGCAAGGCACCACTGTGAATATTTGTGGTGTGATAGTTGACTTCTCTATGCAGGCAATTTCAGAAGTGTTAAACCTTTCAAATACAGGGCCCCAGGTTGCTCGGTTATCCACATGTTCAGACCCTGATGTGCGAAAGGATTGGTTGGAGAAGGCTTATGGCAGGGATAAAGCATTTGGTGAATTAACGACAGAAGAGAGGGTTTATTTCAAAATTGGAACATACCACCTCTTCCCCACAAAGGGCCTAAAAAGAATATCAATGTATGCGGCTAGAGGATGTGCAGTGTTGATCAGCTAGAAAATTTTAGAACCGAGCAGCTAACAAAGTTAATCGCAGAAAATAAAAGGGTGGTAGATGAAAAGAAGAAGGCTATTTGGGATGCCTCCATAGCACATGCGCAAACTCATGCACATCTTAAGGCACTCAAGGCCTTACAAGAAGAAAACAAGCAGCTGGTTGCAGATAATCTTCAGTTGACCACTGTAGAAAAGAAAAAGAATGTTCTCAATGAACACTTTCATCAATTACGAGAATAATTCATCCGGGTCAATCGAGATGTGAGCCATTTAGCCAAAGAAAATCAAACCCTCTCAATGGAGGAGGTACGCGCCATTCATCAAAAGTCGATGATTGAGATAAGCATGTGGCAGAACGAGGCTAAACAACATGAGAAGCTAAAGGAGCACTTCTGCGATTAGGTGGGGATGTATAAATAGATCCTTGAAAAGGAGATCCATATGGCCAAGGCCCAAATCAACACTATCAGTGCTCAACACACTAATTGGCAGGCCATATTGGACACATATGCCTTCACCCACCAAGCAGAAGTTAAGAATCGGGACCTGCAGATTTAGGACTTGACAGAGTACATGGAGTTGGTAAACCTAAGATATGCAAACCTTGCCATGTTAACAGCAAGGCACCTGAGGTTAGAGCTCGAGCAGTAGGTAGTAACCACCCACATCAAATACAAAGTAGAATTTGTAGAGCGTAAGAAGCTGGTGGAGAAACTGGATGTTGCAAATTCTGAACTTGAGGTGGTAAAAGCTAGCTACCAGGGATAGAAAGATGTTGCAACTGACTTGGCCTGATGGCTAATGGACCTTCATGAATACAAGAACAAAGCCAGAGCCTATGAGGAGGAATGATGGGTGTTCGTAGCTTAGTATGTCAATGCCAACCAAATGTTCCCACAACTACCCTATCCGTGGGAGGTGCCGACTCTGTCAAACATTGAAACATTACCATGGATGGCACAAGACCCTCAGACCGAAAAGGAGAATCTTCAAGCCATACTTTAATGCCATCAAGCCTCAAAACCTGGACCACAAGACAAAGGAAGGGCACCAATGGAGGAGCCACCGCCACCAAGAACTACATGAGTTCCAAATTTTTGTAGTTGTAGCATATTTTGTGTGTTTTGTTTTCTTCCCACACTGCGGCATCATCCCATTTCTTTTCCTATCTAATAATCCCATACCTATCCACTGTGTAATCATTGTAACTCAAGGACGAGTTTTTATTCAATCGTGGGGGTATGATGGAACATGATATCGCATAGGCCACGATATCGCGTACGTGATATCGCATCCCCATATCACGTACGCAATATCGCGTCTTCCCTACGATATCATGTACACGATATTGTAGTCTATTGCCATGTCTATAAATAAGAGGTGGCTCTCCCTTGTTTCACAAGATAGAGTTAGATTATAGTAAAACTCTGGCAGTTTGATCCCTCCAGAGATAGATTATTTTTCCAGTGTCTGCCCGCAATGTGGTGAATGTAATTGTACAACATCCTTTATTCGAGTGTGACATACTTGGACACGCACATGACCAGAAATAAAGTCGAGATTACTTCATCATTGCAGCATTCACTTTGTTTATTTATTTATTTAATTTTTATTTACTACTTTCCTAATTAGTCTCTCTCACCCTTAAACTCCCGTTAGAATGTGGAATGAGTATGACTTGATTACGAGAATTTAAGTGTGACTACTTGGTAACCCAGTGGTGTACCTAGGATCTGCGGTTGGTAATCCCAGTGGTAGTCGTGCACAAAGTCCAAGATGTGTACAGATAATCAAGGAACGGATGCTCATTACACTTAGGCTAGATTAGATTCTCTTACCCTTTCTCCGTTAGCTTAGTTAATATTACTTTTCATTACCTTCAGGTGTAGCATTAGATTAGAGACACATCATACGCCTCACTCTGGACTAAACCATACGTGATAAAGATAATACTAGTCCAGGTGGGAAGACAGCGAACTGCGACCTAAGGCTAACTATCTAGGTGCCACAACTAGTCTGTCTACGAAGTTTGACCAAATCGTGCGTGAAAACGCTCGTATTCATATGGTTGAGTGTAGGGGTACCTTGCCACTCATCAATGGAGTAGGAAAAGGTAGCTTACTCCTTAGTGACAATGGAGGGTTATGTATGTTGGGCTTTGAGAGGAAAAATAAGCATCATAGTATAGTGTTAGATCTATCAAAAATGAAGCTCTCCATATGTTTTTGATAATCAACTTAGAAGAAATTTTTGCAAGGAGGTTAATAATAAAGGACTTTTTGGATTTAGAGAAATTAGCTTGTGAGGGTGCCTGAGCACTAGTTTGAAAGAAACCCATCTAAATAATGAATGGAATTCTAGAATGATTACCTTTGAGTTCAAGACACAATGCAAATATCCTCCTTCAATGAGTATTCAAGGGTTCTTGAAAAATTTACATATCTTGATTGTTAGAATAAACTGGGATGTTGAAGAATATTTTTTCTTTCTTCACAAGAGCCTAAATATCATCTTTGAGTGCATTGCAATTGTCTGTGTCATGACTTGTAGCTTCTTGGTAATAGCAAAGCTTGTTAAAATTGTATCATCTTAGGACTAGAGAATCTCCTTCCATGAATTTGAAAGGATCTTTGGTCAATGTCTATATCTATTTAAATCTACCCCACATTTGTTTTAACACTTGTTTTGGATTTATGTGCCCCTCTTTTAATGTCATGTTATACAACTATGTATAGGTCATCAAGAACTTGTTGTATCTACCTTCTTAGTGCTTCAGTGACCAATATAAGTGTGGCTTTGACATTGTCACATTTCTTATACCATCAAAGATCCCCCAAAACAATCATCTCAAGTAGTTTTATAGGCTTCAACTAGCTCTTAGCAAATTTTCCTAATCATGCCCTAGAAGGAAAACATTAGTTTCTACACTTTTGATAGCTTTTTGAAGGTAACAACAAGTCTTATCTAGGTAATGCTAGGGATCAGCCTCACCTACCAACATCACCATTGCATCAAACACCAAAAACACGTCTATTACTCGCAATTTTACCTCTATCAATTCTTCATGACCAATTTACATATCCTTGAGATAACATACATTACTTTTGGCAATTCTAAGGATCCCTAAAGGCTTAGATTAGCATTTTCTACTTGCATGATGCCCAGGTGACATTGATGTTAGTGTTGTCATTACCTGCAAGTATTTTATACTTGTGTGATGCCCAAGTGATATTGATGTCAATGTCATCATTACCTACCAATATTTTCGACTTGCATGATGCCCAGGTGACATTGATGTTAGTGTCATAGGTACCTACCAATATTTTCTACTTGCATGATGCCTAGGTCAAATTAATGTTAGTATCATCATTACCTGCTAGCATCACCTACATGCCATAACACTAGAACTCAACTCTAGATGATACTTTTGACTCTGTGTGACCTATGATGTCCACTCAACATCATCATGATAATGATAAACATTAGTTCAAGAGTTGATAACAATTCTTGAGGTCCTAGAAAGGTAACTTAAAGCATGAAAAAATAAATGATGTTGACGTAGATGATGCTAATGCAAGCATGAATGTCACCTAGTCTCAGCTAGCATCACTAGTGTCACTTTCCTCATACACATGCTAAAAGTAAACTTCAAGTTGCTAGTTTTGAAATTTGGAAATTTTAGAAATTCCTAGGTCTAGAAATATTGGGTTCTAACATTAATTCAAGGTTGATTCTTTGATATTTGAGAGTACTTTTTCAAATTTTGAGAGATTCATAGCACCAGCATCCCTATCAATTGAGTCACTTGCATGTTTCATGGTCATCCTAGCATCATTTATCATTCATGAGCTTAGTCTTGGCACCTGCATCATCAATAGTACATATGAGCATGTTGGCATGAGTGTCAACATCATTTTCGTAGTGTCATTATGTCATCTAGTATTATCACTAGGACAACATTCAAAAATGGCTTTGTTTTGACTTTGAAACACCTTCAAACAATGCCAACAAACTTCCTATTCATCTGTGAACCCATGAGAGATCAAAACTCATTATTTAAATCCCCTTTTTTCTCATAACTTGAGTTTTAATTATTAATGTAAAATTCTTTTTTTATCCCATACATGTAGATATTGGTCCTCCATAGGAGATAAACTTGGTTATTTCATTAAATAAAACACTTTTTACTTTTTAGGAAAAATCCAAACCCTATCCTACATATTGATCTCTCATCTATTATTCATCTAATGCTTCTTATGTTCATCATCAAGTTTATCATTATTTATCTCTACCCCTATTTATTCTAATCATGGTTAATAGGCTAAGTCCATATTTGATTGGAGGTTTGTGCCCTTCATTTTGAATTGTTGATTTATCAGGGGTTATATTATTCCAATGATCATTTATGTCCATGGATCTTACAATTAAATGCATGATTTGTGGATGTGTTCTTGTAGATTTATAAGAAAACATTTTGTAAGAACATTTTTTAATGCTAGAAGGAGGGCCAATAGGTTTTCTAATGTCATGAATCCTTTGCCTAGAAGCCCATAGATTCTCTTTAGCATTTTTTTTATTTTTCTTATTTTACATATTTTCTTCAATTTTACCTTCACTATATATTATTTCTTTTTTTCCGTTTACATTTTATTATTTTTTTCCAAGTATATACAGAAGATACTTTGTTGACACCTTGTTTGGCCAAGGATTCAATTAATCTCAATGCTCATAGATATGTAGATTGATAAAGAAGAGAAAATATTAGGCATTTATGACACTCATGATCATCCATGATTATAAGACTGCATGTACAAAATGGAAGCTAAACATTGTGCTATTGGAGAACAATTTGCAAAGTATAGCCAAGTACAAACTACTAATGACTTGAAGTCTTTTCTTCCAATCCAAACCATTCAATGGAGTTGCAAAAGCATGAAAGAAATACATTAAAGGAAAACTATGATGGATTACTTTCCAATGTCAAAATACATTAAAGGAAAACTATGATGGATTACTTAGTGGATCATCCTAATATCAACTTCACTAATAGTTATCAATTTCAAGATCAACAAAGTAAAATATGAGGTGGTATCAGTGTTCATAATGATTAACAAGATGGAAATCCTTGTGTTTTAATGGGCACATAATTACTTTACTAGCACCTCACTCAACCATTGAGCCAAACTCCCCAACATGTTCATCTTACTAATTCTACCAATCTTGTAAAATAGAATGTAACTCAACCCATATACCCTATGGTCCCTATTCTAGTTTCCCCAACTACCATCATTCCTACTGTTAACCTATCACCAACATGTATCTTATTTTCTAATATAATAGTTGTAAATCCAACAAACCAAGTATGAGTTCAAAATCCTAATATCTTTTTAAATCTTTTTCAATCATTATTGATCATGTCTGATGAGCAGCAAGGTACTCCTACACCCAACCATACAAATCACAAGCATTGATGCACAATTCGATCGAATTTCAGGGATGGTACTAGTTGTGCATCTAGATCGTTATGCCTTGATCGTAGTTCGTTGTCTTCCCACTTAGACTAGTGGTGACTTTGTCACGTATGGTTTAGTTTAGAGTGAGGCATATGATTCTTCATGTTGTTTAGCCCTAAGTTACTCCTAATAAAGAAATTCATTGTTTAATCTAATTAACAATGGAAAGTAATGTCTAAACTAGTCTATGTGCAATGAGTATCCATTCCTAACCTTTTGTACGTGCCTTGAATTTCACATAACTACTGCTAGGATTACCAAGTATACCATTACTAGGCATACCAAACAATACACTACTAGGATTACTGAGTAATTACACTTAAGCACTCATGATTAGTCGTACTCATTTTGCTTAATGACAAGAATAATGAAGAGCAATACATGATAACATTAACTAAGGAAAATAGTAAACATTTAAGTAATTAAAATTATTAGTAAAGCTAAGTGGAAGCTGCAATGATGGAAGTAATCTCAATCTTTATTGCCAAACATGTAACATGTCCAAGTAGATCACACTCAAATAAGGATTTCTTACAATCACTTAACATCACATTGCAGGCATGCACTAGAAAACAATTAATAGAATTTATCTATGCCTACTTCTAAAATCTATATGAATCTATATCCCAACTGTGCACCCAAGTGTTGTGTTTATAGGCTAGTACAAAAGAGGCTATATCAGATCCCCAACATCGAAGGTTGTGCCCTAATATTGGATATCCAACAATGTAGCTCCGATATCGAAGCCCTACAAAACTTGACTCATCATACCCCCATGACTAAATGAAAACCCATCCTTGAGTTAAAAAAAATGAGGAACAAGTTCTTTACAAAATATTGGAAAGGTATGGAATTGTTGATTGACTTAAATAAACACAAAAATTAACTCTACCATGCTGTAGTGGTGTTTTACAAAAATGGACACAACATGACAATACAACAAAACAACAAGATTGAGAAAGCTCATGTAGTTCCCAAAGGTGATGGCTCTTCCGTGGATTGCTTCTCTTTATCAATAGGCTTTTGGAATTTGTAGTGATTTAGGAGCACCTACAACTTTTGATCCTCCATTCTTGGATCATGTACCATCTAGGCTAATGAGCCAATGTGTGCTAGAAGTGGTACATCCCATAGACATGGTAGCTATGAGAAAATTTGACTTGCTTTCACATATCATGCTGCAAACTACTATCATTCTTCCTCAAAAGCCTTGACCCTTTCTATTAATTCATGGTAATCTATTAATCTCTTAGCTACGTCCAAGGCTACATCTCTTTACCCATGGTAGTGAACCTTAATTGTTTTGAATTCTAAGTTTGCCACATGAACTATTTGTAGAACATCTTTCCTATCTACAAATTATTTTTCATATAGTGCATAGGTGGCTGCTACTTATTGTTCCAACTCATTTTTGGGCTGACCTACTATTAACATGGCAAGGTTAGCATAGCAAATGTTAGCTAATGCCATGTATTCTTTCAAATATTCAATAAGTAGGTCCTTGTTCTTCACTTCCGCTTGGTGGACCATGGCATAGTTATCCAAGATGGGCTATTAGTCAGGATTTTGCATTGACATGGAACTGATGCAGGCTTTTTCCATCTAGATTTATTTTTCATTAATCTGTTTTTACATGTTAATTTGGTCCTGGAAGTCTTCCTTCAACTTCTCATGCCTCTTGGCCTTGTTTTTCCATGTGCTTATTTCAATTGAAGACTTCTGGCATATTGTGCACACCTCCTTCATTGAGAGGATTTGGTTCTCTCTAGCCAGTCTACTTTTATCTTAGTTGATCCTCACTAGTTGCTCCCTCAATTGGTGGATACTTTCTTCCAAAATGTTTTTTTATTTTTCACTAGTGGTCAACCTTGCATTATTAACAACAAGCTGCTTATTTTCCTCTTGTGCAGTGGTCAATGCCTTCGCATGGGCATATGCTTAGGCTTCAATAGTTGAAGCATTCTAGACCACTTTCTCCTTTTCTTATTCTATAGCTTTATTCTATTCAATCAATCAGCTCAGCTACTCCATTTGAAATTTTTCCAACTAGTCAAGCACAATGAATTAGGAATAGTCCCTTCTTTCGACTCTTAGGAAAATAAGCTCTTGTTGCAATCTGTGCAACTTTACTTCTACATGCTTTTCCTTAGTCTCTGCCATGACTAGCTTGCCTTTTGTGGTAATGAGGTTGGATTGTACTACAGTGACATCACTAGGGATGTTGTACAAAGTTGTCATGACTTGTATAGTCTATAGCAATCTATCAAGTACATCCTCATGAGCCACAAGAGTCATTGAAGTCTCAGCTAACATTTGTGCATCTATGGTACCGATCAAGTCTACCAAGGGCACAATAGGTACATTAAAATATTTTTTAATGTGGTCTATGATAATGTCTATTGCACCCACCACATCTTGGTGTTACATGACCATGACTGCAACATCTTCTCCTGTTTCAAGCACTACTTGAAAAGATGAGGCATTTCGAGAGATTTGTTGTAACCACTAGGCTTCTTCTCTTGATTGAAAAGAAATCTACCCCCTTGAGGGATTGACAAAAGCTATGGACTGCATGGAATCATTGATGACTCAAAAGAGGTATGATTCATCCCTACTTCTCCAACTCAAAGCTTTAGCTATTCACTACAAATGGCTCATTACAGGCCTATAATCTTGCAACAATGGTGATGGAACTTGTGGCTCTCACAGTTTCATTGGTTCTTGTTCAAGCTCCTTTTCTAGTTCTTGTTTTGCCTCCTTCCTTGGTTCTTATTCATCACCAAGGTCTTTCCTTGGTGCTATTGGTTTGAGTAACTCAAAAAATGTAGCATTCTGAGCCCTCCTAGGAATTTCATTAGTGTAACCTATGATTCCAACATGCTTGCACAACTTTCTAATTAGGCAAGGGAGTGGAAGTATTGACTTCCCTACCTTTTTTTCCTTGAACTACCTTTGAATTTCCATGAAGTATAATTGGGAAAGGTTAGCATTGTATTTACCTATCAAGATTGCACTTCCTCTAGTTGCATAGGTTGATATTCTGTTGAACCCTTTAGTGGGAAAGAGATTATATGTGTCAATTTTTGAAATAAATCCTTTCTTCCAGAGTTAATTGACTGTATATTTTATTTTCTTTTCTATATGCCCACTTCAGCCACAACTTTCTAGTTTCTACATTAGACCTTGTGGACAAATGTGCCACCTTGACCCCCACATTTGGTATGTTTAGAGTCTATACGATTGCCTTGACTGAAAAAGAGATAGAGAGTCCATCAATGTTGATGGTGGTGTCCTCCTTCTTATTATGCCAAAATTGGTATGTCTCACCAAGGTATGATTTCCCACTTTTTGATAGGATGTACCATAAAGGTGACACCTGAAGCTAAGTTTTGATTGCCTCAAGGACAAATGACATGAATGGTCCAAATTTCATTTCCACGATGACCATGGTCAACATGGATCTCTCCTAGATGGCTTGGAGGCATTCTTGGCATAATGTGAGGTGTTGTCCTTGCACTTTAGCTTGTGGTTCTATAGCCTCTACTTGGATCGACTACCCTTTCACAGGAGCCTCTTGATGAATGCTAAGTGACTATTCCTCTTGTTCTTCATTCTTGGCTAGTGGGCCTTGTTCTCTTAGTCAACCTCTGCCACTTCTTGGACATTTTCTTGCATCTTGTGAAGGTCCTTCTTATCCTCCTCCTTTTGGGACCATCTACAATCAATCAAGGATTTGATATTACTAAGGTTTTTTTTTTTCATTTATCATCAACAAGTTTATACCTTACTCATGACCTTAGTTCTATTAAGTTCTTAGCTCATGTGATTGTAGAGTTAGAAAAATTTCAGGAAAAATTCCCAAAAAGTGTTAACTTCTTTTATGACCCTTCGCAATTGGCTTCTTTTCCCTTACATATGACTTGTAACAATGGTTTTGATCCCTTGGATAAGAGAATTAGAGATTTTGGCATGCATACGATTGATTTCTCATTAAGAAATTTAACATTTTTAACATTCTTATGCTTATAATACCTTTCAGGAAATAGCAAATTTCAAAAAATTGATGCAAATTTTCCACACAAGCACCCTCCCTTCACTAAATTGAACACTCTAGGATCAAATAGGTTTAAAAACCACAACAATCAAAGTGGTATGGAGAAAGATATCGCATGTGGAAGTTGGTTGCACATGGCTCTTAGTCAAAAGAAAAAAAATGCAGAAACTCCCCTAGCTTCAATTGATGATAATGAATTTTTTCAACATTATGGGATCCTATTTATAGATTTTTATGGACACGATATCGAGGACCCAACATCAAGTATCTAATATTGACTCCTACCTAATATCGAGTAGTCAATATAGGGGGTCTTGAAATTTCATTTTATGAGGACATTCAGCATGAAGAATGAAGCTCTGTGATTCGTTGGAAGGTTTCATGTGAAATCCAAAGTTCTTGGATAAGTGAGAATTCATATTTAGGCATCGGTAGTGTTAGAAGATGGAATCGCAAGTATTAAAAAGCTTTGATAGATGTAAGAAAATGGATATTGGATTCATGGTATAGAATGGACTAGTTATATGATAAGGGAAGGTTTTTGAGTTTATCATTTATGCACTTGTAAGATTCAAGATGATGCGGTTGTGTTAGACAAGTACAAGTTACAATAGTTATACAAGTGGATCCTCCTCAAAGTAGGCTCTAGCCCTTAATGCCCTTGTATAACGACATCTAAAAATGTTTGTAGGCACCAAATGAGTTGAATATAATGCATACTTGTTAAAAAAAACCACACATGTTAAAAACCACCAATTTGAGAAAATAACTCTATATTACACAAAACCACAAGTTATGATGATACGGATAGTGAGATGAGATGGATTTTAAAAAGGATTGTAGAAATTGGGACATGAGGTGCCTCACCATGGGCATAATGAATCCTTGTGTATTATTAATGATTAAGTAATCATTAGCCCTTCTTTCCAAGAGTCAAACCAAGTCCAAACCACATTCTAGGGACAACACATTATTTTATCTCTTCAATTGACAACCATAAGACTACCATCATTGCAAGGAGTAGCATCACTTGGCATTTTGTCCAAGGGTGGAGTTTATTTATGGCACATCTCTTTTTTTTATGGATTCTAGGAAGCCACCAACCTTCAAGCATGGGTAACATGTCTTTCCAATGGGACCCCTAGAAATTTATTCTATGCCTTTTTTATTTTATCTTCATTTATGTCAACTTTACTAGAGGACTACCTTCAGGCATGGGTAACATGTCTTTCTAGTGACATGGTAAGGCAACACTTATTTACTCAGACTTTCATTTTTCATTAGATTTACAAGGATATAATTACAACCTTAGCAACATGTTAGAACATACAGAAGTGGTCAAAGAGATTCCACAAATTTCCTTGATGTGACACCCTTCACATTCCCACCTAGTTCTTCACTTTTTTGTCTAGGCACAATGATAATGAGTTTATTCTTATTTTGATGATGAAGAAATAATATCATTATGAACATCATAAGAATTAATGGGATGGATGGATGGATGATGTAGCCTCACTATCCAGATAATTAGTCCCTCATAACTTTGAGAACATAGAGAAAACCTTACTAGAATGGGCTAAATGATGTTGTTTTATTCACAAGTGAGATTACTGATAAAGGAAATGAAAACAAAATGTGGAAAAAGTTGAAAAGGATAGGAAAAATATGTATTAAGAAATGAGAAAAATTATAAAAAAAGAGTGTAAAACAAAAAAATGAAAAACACTAATTAACTTTTTGATTCTAGGATGGGGCATCTCCCCTATGACTAAGTGTTTGATCATGACAATAATTAATAAGTGAATAGGTAGGCTCCATGCATTTGTGGAATAGGCACAAACTTTCAATTTCAAGCCATAGGGTACCTTTTGGTTTAGTGACGGCTACGTAGATAGGTTGTTGCTCACACACTTGGTTGTTAAATGTACAGTGGGCTAAAGTATGAGTTGTGTGAACTTTGTGGATGTTTGACACATGACCACATCCTTTATCATGATTAGTTATGCATGGATTTGTTTGTCTCTCCATGGCACTAGTTCATTATTTTTGGTAGGTCTTGGAGTAATGATAGATGTTGGCCTTTGCATAGGATTGAAGGGCATTGGTTTTGAAAGGAAGGGTGTTGCACTTGATTGGAATTATGTTGATTTGGATAAGTTAGTAGGTCCATGAGTCTTGTGCTTATACATGGGAGCCATCCTAAAGAAAGGGCATTTTCAAGATCATGGTGGGAACCTACTGACATTATCATATCTATGTATGTTCATAGCACATGTTGCATCCTTTCATTAATGTTGTGGTGTTGAACCTTCCTTTGTTGTTGGATGTGACATGTGGTGGAGTGGAGTATGAGAATATTGAGAATATGATGAAGGGTAAGAGGTTTGAGGTGGTGATCCTTTAGAAGATGTCATAGGTCAATAATAAAGAGAGTGGTAGCAACTATTTGAATTAAAGTACAACTAGTTGGGGAAATAGGTTGTTGAACATAAGACTTGTACAAGTTTGACTGGCAATAAGGGTAAGGCTGGTTTGATGATGGCCTCCCCCATGACTGTGGGTTTTGCCACTATAGTTGATGATAGTATCAAGGCTATTAAGAAGTCCCCCTAAAATAGTATGATTGGTTGTAGGACTATCTATAATTACCTTGTGAGAAAGGTAATTTCCTTCGCTTTTGCTTTTGTATGAACTTGGGATTCAATGCAAAAGCCTAATACTCATGTAGATGTAACATGACTAGGCAATAGCCCTTCTAATGGTCATATATGCAAATGTCACATCCATCATCTGCTTCGGTCATTAAGTCTATAGCCTCTTCTTCTATAGTCATTTTCCCTTTTTGCTAATAAGTGTTCCTAGCTGTTTCTTGATTCTTTTTCATCCTTTTATTGTGATTGCTTGATTCGTTTTGCATTACTCTCTTCTCTATGGTTTCTATGCAAGTTGTAACTTTCTCATTTATCCATTCCTACATCTTATCTAACCTTTCTTCAAGCTCTTCAATAGACTTTTGTATTAGCAAGTTTTATTGTGAAATCACCTCATCGAGAGCTACCTCTTTTTCCTTATCCTAGATATGGACCTTTTATTTTTGAAGAGTTAGGTCCCAATGATATTTCTCAACATTCTTCTTTTTACATAGCTCTCCTTCTTCTTTTGCCACATGCTTGATTATCTTTTGAATCTGACGGCTTCCTAGTTCATATAATTGACCTTGAGCATACATCCCAAGGATCTCTCTCATTTGGCTATGAAGCCCATCTATGATGTGGAAAAGTTGCTCTTCTTGAGAGAAATCATGGCTTGGACATTTATTCAGTGGAGAATAGTATTTATCTAAGGCCATACCCAAGGGTTCATGTTGTTCTTGTTTCCATCCTTAAATTTGTTTCCCTAGGTTGGACACCCTTGCATAGGTTTGGTATTTCTCATTGAAGAGTTCCAGCATTGTGGTCCACCGATGGACTAAATTTGGTCTCAATGATCTATACCACACTTTGGCTTTATCTATTAGTGTCCTAGGAAAGAGCTTAAGCTTTTGCCACCCACTTTCAATGTTTTGTAAGACATAGGCATCATGGAAGGCTTGCAAATGATGTTGTGGATCTAAATCATAGCCTTTCGTAAATTTAGGGATATTATTCATATCAAGCCTATTGATGCAACTTTCCTTGTGATTCCTATTGGGTGTTTTAACTACCTCTATAATTTGCATCATGATCTTAGTGGCCAACAAGGGTTCACTAGCATTAGACATTGCATGGTAAAAATGTCTATTTCAGTTTATCTAATTGTGATGATCTTGCCTATGTTCATTTTGATGTCTTTGATTTTGCCCTTGGGTTCGATTTCTATCTTTATCCTGACCGCATAGTGGAGCTCTATCTCTATACCTACATTCATCTTCATCAAAACTAGATGTTGAAGAGGAACAGGAAGATGAGGAACTAGGAGAGTTGCCATGGCTATAGTGTTTCCCATGGTCCCTTGATTTATCTTTTCTAGGTTTTGAGGAGGTCCTAGGCCTTAAGGCCTCCCCTAGTCTAGGACTTACTTCATCTCCTCTAGGATTATCTACCTTAGGTGAATGTAGTCCTTGAGTGTAACTAGGGTGATCACAAACATATGGAACTCATGCATGAGGTTGGTCACTCCAATTTTCTTCAGTATATATCTCAGTAGTCCTTCAATGAATGTTCTCTCCATGTGATGTATTATCACTTCCTTGTGAAACAGACATTGTTGTTAGTTAATGATGTGTGTGACTTAATATTTTCTAAAAGATAAGTTTGTTAATGTGTTTACAAAAATCGTGTATAATTTAACTAATCTAGATAACTAGCACCATCCTTAGCAACAATGCCAATTATGAGCGGTGAGGTACCCCTAAGCCAAACCATACAAATCACAAGTGTTCATGCACAATCTGGTCAAATTCCATGGATGGGACTAGTTATGCATCTAGATCATTATGCCTTGATTGTAGTTCGTTGTCTTCCCATTTGGACTAGTGGTGGCTTTGTCACGTATGGTTTAGTATAGAGTAAGGCATATGATTCTTGATGTTGTTCAACCCTAAGTTACTCCTAATAAATAAATTAAATTATTAATCTAATTAACAATGGAAATAAAGTCTAGACTAGCCTATGTGCAATGAGTATCCATTCCTAACCTTCTGTACATGCCTTGGACTTCGCATAAATACCACTGGGATTACCAAGCATATCGTTACTGGGCGTACCAAACGATACACTATTGCCAAGTAATTACACTTAAGCGCTTGCGATTAGTCATACTCATTCCACTTAATGATAGGAATAATGAAGAGTAATAAATAATAACATTAACTAAGGAAAATAATAAACATTTAAGTAATTAAAAGCAATAATAAAGCTAAGTGGATGCTGCAATGATGGAAGTAATCTCAATCTTTATTGCCAAACATGTAACATGTCCAAGTATGTTACACTTGAATAAAGATGTCATACAATCACTTAACATCACACTGTGAGCATGCAATGGAAAAAACTAACAAAATTTCTCTATGTCTACTTCTAAAATCTATATGAATCTATATCCCAACCATGCACCCCAAGTGTTGTATTTATAGGCTAGCATGGGAGGGGTGATATTAGATCCCCGACATCAGAGGTTATGCCCCAATATTGGATAGTTGATAACATAGCTCCAATATCGAATATTTTATATCGAAGCCCTACAAAACATCAATGATAGTAGGTTTTACTTCCATTCCTCCCACCTTCACAAATGTTTCCACAATATAACCTTCCTCAACTAGTTTTCTTACCCATGATTAGACCTTTCCAACTTGTGTTATCTATCCACAATCTCATCCTAGGCAATCCTTCCATGCCCACTATTTGCGGTATGCCTACTAAACTCATGCTTTTGCTTCAAGACCTATTATCCTAGTTATGAGCCAATAAGGATCATACTAATAGAGCCACAACGTTACATGGGGAAAGTCCCAGAGTTTCTATCACCCATATTATCCCATTAGCCCATTTATTTTACCTATGAAAGTTATAAAGAATTTTCATTAATAAGTTTCACCAAATATAATGGGGAATCTAATCCTACAATCATGTCATTACATTTCTCAATGGGTATATGCTAGTGGAAAATTGTTCCCATACCATCCTAAGGGATTTTTCAAACTTGTTAATAGGTAAAGTACTTGAATGATAAGAGGTTCTTCCTCATGGATCTATCACTTCATTAGAATAACTCTTCATAGTCTTTGTGGAGTAATTCAAGTACAACATCAATAGAGTTGACATACAAAAGAAGCTTTTGGAAATAAAATAGGCTTCCAATGAGTCCATATCCAAGTCAATGATGATGGAACTCACTCATCTATTGTCCAATGATCAACTATTAGACATTTCTGAAGGAGCAATCAATGATTATATTATAGATAAGATCATCTATCCTAGGCCACTTACTCCATGATGCTATTATTTCAACACAAAACATTGAGGATGTCACAATTTAATGTAATGACCTAGAATAGGTGAACTTCCAAAACAAGCCCAACAAGGTGGTTGAAAATGAGAAAGTCTCTTAGAATGTGGGACAAACTATTACATTGGTAAACCAAGCCTCATCAGGACCATCATTAACCAATGACGGAAATAGAAATACTAATCAAAAGTCTAATAGTGTTGGAAAAGTTCATCAAATTGGGACCAACAAAGGAGATTTCTTAAGCATATATTCACTACCATAAATTTTAAATGACCTACATACATCTCTAAAAAATTTTATTAAAAGAAGGGTACATAACCCCCAAAAAAGTTTGAAAGTAGATAAGGATGAGATTTAGATGCTTGTAAATTTTGGCAGCTAATCATTCATAATGAATGGAAGGATATCCACTCGTCCCAAACTAATACAATATCAAAAATCTCTACTACTATCTCAAAGTTGTGGGACATGTTATAGATAATTACAACATCCTCAAAGATGATGTTCAAATACTAGTGAGAAAAGGGAAGATAGTTTTCAATGCATCGGTACAACCTAGTAATAAATACATGCAAATATTCTAGTGTAAGGACACCTCTTTTAATTTCCTTTATTATTTTCATACATTTCTTTTTGTAGGTTTCAAGCTTGATGAAGACATATTGAAGGGTAAGAAGATGTCTTGGCCAAGGCTTAAGGCTGACAAAATATGTCTTGGGTTTAAATAAGACATCTTATTTGGAGTGTAGTCTTCTCAAGAAAGAAATTTTACAAATGAGAAGATGTCTTGTGCAAGATGTCTTTTCCACATAGAAGACATATCCCCTGCAAGTTGGAATTTCATAGGAGATGTCTTTCCAAGATTAGAGATGATCAATATTATTGGGAAAACTTCCAAAATTGCTCATCCTAATTCAAGAAATAATCGAGGTAAGTTGGAGAAGGATGAAAATAGTCAAAGAGAAGGTGAGAAGATCATGAAAACAATTGAAGAACCTCAAGCTGAGTTGAGGGAATTTTGATAGGTTTCTTGTCTCCTTATTATTCATAAATATTGATGTAATTTACAATTGTTGGTACCATAAGAGATTAAAAGTTATTAAAAGTGGAGAACTTAGCAAGAGTATGACAAAGCACGTTGAGTACATAGTGCAGATGTGACTATAGCTCCCAGGATCAATTGTATGATGTATTGACTGGTGTGTTTTATTCTCTTATGTCTTACTTATGACTCAAGATCTCAATCCTAGGTTTTAAGAGAGATTCTCTATTGGTTGTGTCTTGCATTGGGAATAGTCATTGAGTGGTTGTAGAGCCTAATGTTCTACAATATCATTTGAGTATGAAAGGTTTGGGATGTTTGAGGATTGTAAAATTCAATTATAATATTCTAATTAAATAATGGAATATAGCTAGTTCTCTCATTTTCTAATAAGTTAATTATCTTTTCATAATATTTGGATTTAGTAGTTGAAGGTGATTTAATATTGGAGTGAACTTGCTTCATATTCCAAGATATATTGAACACTTACTCAAGGATATCTACTTTCTACGTGAAGCTGAAAGGTTACTAGTCTAAAACTCTATTTTTCATTCAATCAAGATCTTTCTAGAATAATTCCTAGTCATATATCCAACAAAATACATCAAGGTCCAAAAAGCATTTTATCATGTCCCCTCAAATAATCCCAAAGCTTTTACAACTCAAAGTGTATGGAAGGCTTCATTTGTCATTGATATGATACCTCATTACAATGTAGCTCCTACATACTCAAACCTCATGTTTAACTATCTACCATCTCCTCTAAGAAACTAGTTACCTCTACCTACAACATCTACACTAATTGGTTATCCACCTATCATACCATATGCTATACCTCCACTATCTCACCCTTCTTTCCCATGTAAGTCATAGGAACCATTGTTGCTTCCTATTCTTACATCACCCATCAGGATCCTTACCAAGGCTCAAAAGAAAGCAATGTTCAATAATAAAGGGAAGGAGAAAGAACAAACAAATAAATGGCCTATTGAAATAAAGAATAATATCTCATTTCAAGCTATGTAGAATCCATTTGTTCCTCCACCAATCACCACATCAAGGGCTCCTACATTAGCTATTATTTGTCTAATATCAATATCCAAAGATACAACTTCGGGAGACAAAGCTTATCTTGAATTGCTACAATAATGAAGTTGAAGGGAATAAATCTTTCCTTAATTGACCTCATTTCAATCTCAAAGGAGCATCACTTAGCATTAGAGGAGCTTATCAAATCAAACACTATGTTGGCAACCATTTGGCCTCTTGCCCAAGCCATCTCATTTACTCAATACTCCATGATCTAATGCAAGCTATTTGGTTTTCAAAGGAGCAAACATTCAGACTCATCCAACAATGGATGTTATATGCTAGTTTCCCATCTACATCACTATATGATTCAAGGACAATGTTGTAAGACCACTAGTGCACGTGGATGATGTATTTGGATCTACATCATATCATGGATTTTCATAGAGCATCTCAACCTTGCAAAATAGATCATGTACTTCGATGAGAAGTGTTTCGTCAGTTGCGTCAATGAAACCCCATCGACGTGGCCTCGTCATCTAGGCCTTGTCAATGATGCCTAGTTGATGCATCATATCATGCATCAACGTGGCCCCATCGACATAGTATCTATAGTTGGCTATAAATACATGCTTGTAACTGCACTGCATTTATGGCATAAGTAGATTGTAGTTGCAGCGAAGCTCTTACATTTTTTCCATTTGAAAATTAGAATTTTTCCTCCGAGTGCATGTAGTAGGAGTCATTCAGTGTATAGATCTTTATTCGAGCATTGTTGTAACTAAGCATGACAATGTGTGCAACAATAAAGACAAGCTTTCTAATAAACCTTGTAGCACTTTGGATAGATTAGCTATTTTATTTATGCATTTAATGTTTTCAATTATTTCCTAAATTCTTTCAATTATTTATTGAATATTTTTCAGTTATTACATTAATGAAGTAATTAAGCCAAATAGATAATGCACATAAGTATGACTGCTTCGAGTATAACACGTCTTCACTTGGTAATCCCAGCAGCATTATTGCTTGGTATGCCCAATAGTATCGCACTTGGTTGCCTAGTAGCAGATACATGGGTTCAAGACCTGTACGAAAAGTGGGATTGGATGCATATGTTAGGATTAGTTAAATGCTAGTTAATTAGTTAATTTATATTAGTTAATCAAATTCTTTTTATCTACAATTCAAGCACCCAACAATAAAACCTAAAAATGATAAAAATCGAATGACTCAATTACACTTAACCATACCAATAAGCGTCAAAAGTGTAATTGGGAAGACAATGATTGACCTTAAGGCTAAATTCATGGAATTTAATCCCACAAAATTTGACCCAATTGATAAAGTTCATGGAATTCAACCGAGTCATGTGTGAACGCTTTGTGATTCGTATGGTTGGACGTAGGGGTACCTTGCCACTCATCATTGGCACCATTGCTAGGCACTTTGTTTGTGGAATGTGTGCTATTTAGGTCTAAGTGAATGCTATTATATCGTTGTGTGAACCTAAAGGTCAATATCATTTCCACTACACATAGAATTATAAAAAGCACCTTAATAATTTTCTTTTGCTTTGCAAAATGTCTTCTTCTTCTCACAAGTGCGAAGATACCAAACCACTGATCCCACAAGAATGCAAGGTGATATACACTCATCCAGATGAGTTTGTGCCAAACTTCACCTTCATCCTACATCAGGATGAACAACAGCAATGATGTGATATAGAGGGTAATGTTATCTTGCCCCACAATCGATCTATGCTCGAGATGCTATTCAAAACCCTTAAGAAGTTGGACATAGTAGATCTTCATGAAGAATACGTTGTGGATGGATACAACACTCAAAACTACTATTCCACTGAAAAACAACATAAAAGAGATCAATGTTAAAAGAAACTCCATAAAGCTACAAAGGGGAAACATTACACCAATCCCTTGTTCCTACTAAATCAAGATTACATTGAGGATCCTCCTATTGAAGGTTCTCAACATAAAGATTCTCCACTCCTTCCTACTAATGGTAAGGGTGTGAACTTGACCTTGCGATTCACTATTTACAAATTGGGTTTAGGAAAGAGTGATAGCTAAGGTAGGGACTTGGGTAAACATTGTAACAACAAAGGATCTAAGGATGGTGATCATAATAAGTGTAAGAGTGGTTGCAGTGGTGGTCCATCTTCCTCTTCATCTAATTCTAAACATTCCTCTTCATCTGATGGTTCTCATGATAGCCACCATTGAAAAAATCATGATGAAGGTGATCGGTGAAATAACAATGACCATGAAGGCCACCAAAATCAAAGGGGTGGCCAAAACCATCATCGACATCATCAACACAATGATGATGATGAACCTTTATTGGCAACTCAAAGTATGCTTAATATTGTAGAGGTAGTGAAAATCCCAACCAAACATATAAAGGATAGTCAAATCAAATTCCTAGATATGAACAATATTCCAAGATTTAAAGGGGAATACAATTCTGATCCATAGACACATCTACAAGCTTTTCAAGATGCCTATGCTTTATAGAACATAGAGAATGAATGGCAGAAACTCAAGCTTTTCCCAAGGACACTCATAAAAGAAGCTGAAAGTTGGTACTAGTCCTTAGAGCCAAAATCTATCCATAGATGGAGTACCATGTTGGAACTATTTAATGATAAATATCAAACGTATTCCAAAGTGTCTAATTTGAGAAGGCAAATCCAAGGCTAGAAACAAGGAGCACATGAACCCTTGGATGCTTTCATGGGTTGATATTATTCACTCCTACATCAATGCCTTGGCCATAGTTATTCTCAGAGGGAACAACTTCGCCATATCACAGATGGGCTCAGAGCAAAAATAAGAAGAACCCTTAGAGTGTATGCCTAAGGAAGGTTGTCTAAATTAAGAGCTCATCAAATCCATAGGCCAATCGAGTAGGTAGCAAAAGAAGAATATGAGCCATGAAAAAGGGAAAGTGCTAAAGAAAATAATAGGAACCCATCCATCAAAAAATGAGAGGTTTGATTTTGTGATAAGGAGGAGTCACCACTCGATGAAGTGGTGAACAGAAAGACCTTGGCCATCCAAAAATTTGTTTTTAATATTTTGACCAAGGTTGATAAGTTATGGGACTCTTTAGATGAAAAATTTTAAACTGCTTTGAAGATTGTTGAAGAGTCCAAAGAGCAAAATAGTGATCATAATCACAAGTAGTAAAAAGAAGCTAAACATGCCTACCAAAGAGGTAAGGAAAAAGTTGTTGTAATAGAAGAAGTTGTGGAGTCTGACTCTAATGATGAAATTGAATGTGACATATGCCAATATGAACATCCAAAAGGATGTTGTCCTGCGATGTCACACTTACAAGAGTCTAGAGTGTATGCATTAAATCCTCACCTAGCATGTAGGAAAGCTCTAAGACAATTGCCTTATCCTCAAGGCAGTCCAAGATAGTTTCACCAACAACAATAGGCTTACTACCCAAGCAAAACTCCTCTACAGCCGTACGAACAATACGAATAGTGGTATCAACCACAATCATGGGGAATGCCACCACCAAGGCAGAAATACCTTTACAGGCAACTAAATCCATATAGGTACTATGTTTAGCAGCCTATCTCCCCTAGAAGTTTTGCGAGTCATCATCATTCTAGCATCACTATTACCCTCCAGAGTACCACTGAGCACATTCACCATATGCTCAAGGAAAAAACTCATATCCATATCCTTATCATCCTCCACATCCCTCTACACATACATTGCCACCTTCAACCTAGTTATCTCCTACCCCATCTATGCAAGATGAGATTCCTCCATAGATGCAACAACATAATGCTACAAGGGTTGTACCCTCACAACCGATTTTTCAACCAAGTGGTCTAGATAATCGATCAAGGAAACGACCTTTCTTCTAGCCTAACAGTCTTCTCCAATCCTCACAACCTACTCTAGCTAATCATCTTGCATCTCCATCACCCTCATCCTCTGCGTCAAATACCTTCAAGCACCCTTCAAATTAAGTGCTGCCTAGGGTCCACACTGTAATGCTAACTCATGTTGTTTCTGATTAGATCAAGGTTGAAAATATTCCTACAAAAAGATCTAATCCTGTAAGTCCACTCATCTACCTACAAATTATTGGATACCAACCATGCAAAGCTCTTCTTGACTCTGGTTTTAGAGTTAACCTCATCTCCCATGACATGTACAAGGCCTGGAACCTACCACCTCTTAACAAGAGTAACATTTTTCTAGAATTAGTAGATCAATTGATTATTGTCCCTCTAGGATTAATAGAGGACATTGTGACCACAACTTGTGGGTGGTCCTATCCTGCTAATTTTTGGGCAATCAAGGTGGACAATTGCAAAAGTGACTTTCCCAACATCATGGAAAGACTTTGGTTAAGCATAATTAACACACAAATGGGTATAAGGGACCTATCTCTTGAAATATCTAAAGAAAATGAGGTAGGAAAGATTAAGAAGAATCGTATTCCATGCATCGCATACAATGATAACAGGTACAATTGCATGTAAAAGATTTGGTTAATCAAGAGCACATACATTAAGGTATGCAATCAGTGTGCACAAGAAATTAACATTCAAAGGTATCTATACATAGTAGCCACAAAATAGGAGAGCACCCAATGGCTGATCACTAACTCAAATAACAGCACAATGTGCATGGAGCCAATTGAGAGCCTAACATGTGCATATGTTGAAGGCATGGATAAAATTGAATAAGTTCATGGATAGCTTAAATGCCAAAAGAGCTATAGACTTATAGCTTAAATGCCAAAAGAGCTATCTCATGATCCAAAAAGGCATTATGCTAGGGCACCGAATTTTGCAAAAAGGGAATAACGTAGACCTAGAAAAAATAAGGGTCATCCAAGGAATAACACATCAAACAGATATCATTAAAGATGTTCAGTCACTTCTTGAACACATTGGCTACTACTGACGATTTATAGAGAATTTCTCTAAGATTGCAAAGCTATTGGTAGAGCTTACAAAGAAAGATGCATCATTCTTCTGGACCAAGGAATGTAAACACGCATTCCAAAAATTAAAGGAGAAACTTGTAGAAACACTAATCTTGTGAGCACCATACTATTCTAGGCTTTTCCACAACATGATGGATGCATCTAACTATGCTTTGGAAGCTGTGCTCATACAAATGGATGATAAGAAATGTCCATACTACATCCATTGCATGAGTAGAAGCATTATGGAAGCATAGTTAAATTACACCACCACAGAGAAAGAATTAATGGCAGTGGTGTATGCACCAAAAAAGTTTAGACATTATGTGCTAGGTTACAAAGTATTTGTACATATAGACCACAGTGTAATCCACTTCCTCATAAATAAGCTGACGATGAGCCCTTGTGTCATACAATGGCTCGTGATTTTGTAGGAATTTGATCTCACTATGGTAGACTGAAAAGGGACCAAGAATGTGGTCACTAACCACTTTTCTCACTTAAGATGGGATAACAAAGAGGAGGATAGCCCACTCTTTGATCAATTTCTAGACAAACTCCTCTTTATAGGAGAAATAAGTGAAAATTTCCTTAAAAAGCAATATGGTATAATGGCATCCTCACATATCTTCTCACCCAAGAGATGCCACAAGACTTGGATTTTAGAAAGAAGCAACAATTTCTCCATCAAGTCAAATACTTCATGGAAATCAAAAAACACCTCTACAAGGTGTGTGTCAATAGTCTGATTCATTGGTGTGTCCCTAATGAAGATCAACTATGCATTCTCTAGGATGCTCACAAAGGGCCTTACAAAGGCCACTATGCAAGGAAGCACATAGCCATAAAAATCCTGATGGCAGGATACTATTGGCCTATAATCTTTAGGGATGCCCACCAATTTGTCAATTCTTGTAAATATTCATAATGAGATGAGGGGATCACCACTCGCATGGAAGGTCCTCAATAGTGGATTCAACCACTAGAAGCTTTCGACATATGCAGCATTGACTTCATGGGTTCCATCACACCCATGTCCAATGAAAAGACATATATTATAGTAGCAATTGACTACTACACAAAATGGACAGAAGCAGCAACTGTTACTGATTGTACATCATCCACTATTGCCAAATCTATACAAAAAAATATCATGAATAGGTTTGGGGTGCCATGTTCACTAATTTCTAATAATGGAACTCATTTCATAGGTGCCACCTTTAGAAAGTTAATGCAACGCTTAGGGGTAGAACATAAATTAACAACACCTTACCACCCCCAAGCCGACAGTCAAGTAGAGGTAACCAACCATGAGATTACAAAAATATTAACACAAACGATTAGCAAATATAGGAAGGATTGGAGTATAAAGCTTAACGATGCTCTTTGGGCTTATCGTTCAACTTGGAAACCTCCTATTGTCTATTCTCCCTATGAGTTAATGTACAGGAAACTTCTAACACTCCTAATCCAATCGAAGCTTCGTACACTCTCAACAGCCTATGATCTAAATCTTGATCTAAGTCTAGCACAGAAAGAAAGATTAATCAACATAAATGTGCTAGACAAAAACTAGTTAGTGGCCCTATCCTTAAATGAGGTAAACAAGGCATTCAACAAGCAATGTATAACCTTAGAATCAAGAAAGTAAAACTTTAACCAAGAGATAAGGTTCTCTACTAGAACCCCACACATGTACCCCAAAAGACAAAATTCCAAACATTATGGGAGGGACCTTATATAATTGATCAAACCTTTCCCTCTAGGTCCATGTTGATCTACAAACCTAATAGCCCAAATAAAAAGCGATTGGTCAACATTCAACAAGTTAAGCCTTTCCTAGAACCAAGATAGGCTAGTGCAAATCTCACCTCAAGGGATGGACAATCACATTCTATTTTTCAGATCTCCTCCTTCCAACTCAATCATGGATGGTCATCCATGCTAACCATCAAATTAGCTTCTTAGTTTTTCTACTTTTTGTTTTTCACATTTTTAATTTTTACAAATTTTAGATTTTTAGATTTTTATAATTTAATACCATCTTTAGTAGCTTTCAACCTTCTTGACTATTTTACACTTCCTTGTATATTTTACCTAGTTTTGTTTTGTCCAAGTGTAATATTTTCTTATTTTTGCTAATAAAGACTGCTTTATTGTCACATGACACAGTGCCACCGTTGCTATTTACTAATGATGGTTTATGCTTAATGTGTGATAGTTGATGTTTGGTTTCTATTTTTGAATTCTGATGTCTAATGGCTTTGATGTGGTTTATTTTTCATGGAATAGGCAATGAGTCCACATCATCTGCCCATCTAATGAACTCTATGGTTTTTCTTGTTCTGGAAATTTCAGGTCCCTTTTCATTAAAGAAACTTTTAATTAATCAGTGACCTTGGTAATTCTAGAATTAGGAAGAAATCAAAAGTTTGTAAAGGGTTCCCATTCAAATAGGACTAATAGGAAGATAAATAACGTCATTGCATGGTGTGGTTCCCATTCAAATAATAATAATTAGAATTCAAAGAACATCCCTTTGACATGAATAAGTCCTCGCATGGTGTGATTCCCATTTCAAAAAAATAAAAAAAATAAATAAATGAAAATTCAAAGCACACCCCTTTGACAAATAAATGAGCTACAAGCACTGGTTATGGGACTCAGATAGCAAGCACCTATGCCTAAAGGTTCCCTCTAACTAAGGCCCTCTTTCTTACTTGCTACTTCTATGTTCTTCTCTTTGTGGAATGATGGTTGTTTTGTGGAAGCACTCTTGTGTCTCAAGTGGGTGGATTGATCTTGGAGTGGTGATGTGAAGTCACTAAAAGCAAATGGTTTTGGTCTGGACTAAGGATGGAACTTCTCAGGTCATTTTAACCATAGATCCCATAAGGGACTTCTTAATTTGGAACTCCATTCCACCTTCTCTATCATCCATCCATGTTGTTGTAATTCACCTCACTATCATGTTCTATGTTATGCTCTATGTCTTAGTCTGATGTGTTAGGATTCTTGAGTAGATTCTTTCGAGTTAGTCCTTAATTTTTCATGTCATTAAATCGACTATGGGGCCCATGAACTCCTTAGTTGAGGTTATGCAAGGGCAAAAAGGGCATGAGCCTACTATGGGGAGGACCCACTTACATAGCTCTTGGCTTGGTTAGTTAAGGTTCCTTACCTTTGACATCGCTACAATCCTATCTTTTGCATTTTCCATTGAGGAAACTACTCAGTGGTTCTTAATCTTTCATTTCATTCATCCACTAAATCAATTTTTCTTCATTCTTCCAAATTTATGAGCTTCAACACACTCTTCTCATGTTTTCATACTATTCTTGGTCTTTAAGCTTTCGTTTGACATCAATTTCACTCAAAAACTCTTCATATTTTGCAAGTTTGACTATGGTGGTCAATGATTGTGTCATTGAGGCCCCATCAACGTATCCACCCTAGTCAATGAGGCCCAGTCAACTAGGCCTCATCAACGCATCACAAAAACCCTATATATACCATCAAATACTTTGTGATTTTTTGCCATTTGCTCACAAGGGGAGTTTTTAAAATTTTTCAGAGCCCAAAACCTTTCAAAGCTCATAAATTCCCAACCGTTTGTCCAAATCACTCTATTTTTTGATCCTATGCTTACCGAAAGTAAGATCTTTATTGTGGGGGCTCCAAACTTTAAGGTTTTCGATGAAAAATTGATGAAATTTTTTGGAAATTTTCCTAGCTCCCCCAAAGGGTTAATATCCTTAACAACATATAAACATTAACTTTTTCACAAATTAACCCTTCCAATAACCTTCAGGATGATTTATTAATGATAATACATAAATAAATGATAATTGGATTAATTAAATCAATCATAATCACAACTTAGCCAAGTGTAACTATCCTCAAGAGTTAAGGTATCCAAATTGTTATAAGGTTACACAATGATTGCTAATCCATGGTCTTATTGTGATTACAAATGGCACCAAAATAGAAGCATCCATAGGAAGGAGAAACCGTGCAACCATGGAAGAAACAACCTAGAGCTGGAAGGGGCCAACAAGAACGAGGCCAAGAACTACCTAAGGCAACCGATGCAATAGGACCTCTTCGAGAGAAGCCTGAAGTGGAATCTATCTAATAGATTCCAAAGAAAGAAGTGCTAACCAAACAATCACAAAGAGGAGAAGTGCCTAGTCCCATGCCTAGGCTTGAGGTCACTTTGACTCAAGCCAGCCTTGATATCATCAAGTCCTAAGAAATTCAATGATTTGTTCTTTAGGAGATCAAATTTGGGCCATTTCAGAGAAGACTCCAAAGGATGTCAAGACTTAACTATGAACTTTGCCCATGTGGCCAATCATCACATCCAGTGGGAAGTGGTACATGGGAGAAACATAACTCTTCTAGAATAGTCGAAGGTTGGGATCCATAGTCAAGATCAAGGACATTTAGGTGTCCAACTCGATAGAAGCTATTACATAGGCACTTGGGTTGCTTGACACTAGAACACAATTGGAAGAATTATCCACACAAAGTGGCCCTAAGGCCAAGAAGGAGTGGACCCAACATTGCTATGGGGTGGACCATTAGGAGTTTGGTGCACTCACACTAATGGAGCATATTTATTTCAATATTGCAACCTATCACCTTAATTCAACGATGAGGCCAAGTAAGGTGACTGCTTTCTTTGGCTGAGCATGCACCGCTCTAAGCAAAAAGTTACTTGTTAACCTTTCATAACTACTATATTTGAAGATTGAGAAGCATTTCAAAGAAAATGTACATGGAAGGAAGACCTTGTCCTTTCCATGCCTCATCAGAAAACTTTGCAAAAGGGTAGGCATCATTCACTACTATAATGATACACTCAGGCATAGTCCTTTGGCTTTATGATCTAAGATCATGAAAGAGAAGATGCCACCAATGAGTTAATTAGAGGAGCTACCACCACCACCACCCACTCAAAAAACAACACCAAAGGCCCATGCAACCATTGAACAGCTATGGAAAATCTAAAAATGGCTCTTGAGTGAATAATAGCAACAAGTAGGAATCAGTGGGATAGGTCCATCTGTATACCGACCAACAATGAGTCACCTTAATGAGCTGGCTCAAATAGTTAGCCAAATGGAGAGGGGTGGTCCTATTTTCTCTGCCCAAAGAATGTCGCTACCTTTGAGGTTGGATGCCAATGCTCAAGAAGTGATGCTATCACTAGTAACACATCATCTATTCCCAGAAATCTCTGGGAATACTACCACTTTCTTAGTGAGGTTGGAGGAAGGCAAAGAGGCAACTATCTTGGTGATGTAACACCAAGGGTAGAAGACAATGGCAAAAGTCATAGCTAACCATGTAGTGGAAGCATTGAACACACCTACAATGTCTGTACTAGATATATCTATACTTCAAGATGTGTAGATGTCTGTAGGCATGGTCAACAAAAAATTGAACACAACCTAGCATGAAACGTTGCTAGAATAACAGGTAGGAACTGAGCAATTGACTCCAAACATTTTTGCTCTTCCAAAGAACATCACTGCAATCCAATAAAAGCTACTAAATGCAAGGGGTAGATGCATTATTTTGGAGGGACAACTAGAAATGGCCCAAGAGTAAATCAACTCTTGGTCGTAGAGGTTGCCAAACTTTGTGCCTAACTTGTAGATCAAGAAATCCTTAGCCCATTAGTGACAAGGAATGAAGCTATCAAATAGCTTCAATAACAATTTCTAGAGGCTGAGGAGGAGGTTGTGATGGTCATCTTTAAAGAGTCTGTAGCAAAAGCTGAAATGCACTCAATCAAAAAGAACTTAAATTAGATGTGCAAGGAAAATGAAGCATTAATCAAACAAGATCATCACCTATGAAATGTTGATACTTAGAAAGATCAAATGCAAGAATTTATTCATCAATAATAGGAGTAACTTGTGAGAGTAAACATTGAACTGAGGAAATTGTCCATGGAAAACTGCAATTTATCAATGTGAAGGTATGCACCTTGCACCAAAAATCAATCATTGAGATCACCGCCTAGAAGAACAAAGCCCTAAAATTTGAGAAAGTGAAGAATCACTATTGGGACTAGGTTGGCCTACAAAAGGAAGTGAATGATAAATAAATTTAAATGGTGAAGGTGAAACTAAATGAAGCCCTCTAGCAACTCTAATAAGGAAGAGAGATGTGGCAATCCATCGTTCATGGGATTGACACCTACAACAAAGCAAAGATTTTCTTAAAGGAGTTGTAGATTGAGGAAATGACAGAGTACATGGAGTTGGCCAATCTATATTATGCAAACTTGGTAATGCTGACTACTAGACGATCATGGTTAGAATTGGAGAAACAAGTGGCTAGCTCATATTTTCTATACGAGGCTAAGTTCAAGTACCACAAAGACACCAAGTAGAGACTTGAGACTGCTAACACTGAACTCGAAGTTCTCAAAGGGCAATTCAAAGATCAATGATCTATCACTGAGAACCTAGCTGAACAAATGAATGACTACCAAGAGCTAAAATACATAGTCAAGGCATTCGACATTGAATACAAATAGTTCACTACCTAATTAGTAAATGTAAAGGAGTTGTTTCCAGCAATCCCATCTCCTTGGGATGTGCCCATTCCAACCCACATTAGGGAAGCTACATGGATGGTGCATGATCCCAAGAGTAAGGAGGAGAAAATGAAAGAATAGTTGAATGCTTTCCACCTCCCACCTGAAGTTGCAGTAGTAGCAGGACAGCCACACCCACCTCAACTACCCATGCGTGAAGCCAGTGAAGGTTCCTCGGAGCCTCAAGAACCACCACCACCTGGGACCATTTCATCTTCTCTAACAAGCTTCACATCATCAAGGAACATGCTATCAAATTTTGAAGATTTGAGTCATGGTGTTCAATTTTGTGTCCTGAACACCTTCATTTTTTGTAATGTGTTGATTTGTACACTCCATTTTTTGTCAATTCAATTAGTTGTTTTATTTGAAGAAAAGTTATTCAATAATCCCATACCTTCCCAATTTTGTAAAAATAACTCAAGGATGAGTTTTCATTTAGTTATGAGGGTATGATGAGTAGTGTTCTATCGATTGCGTCAATAAACCTCATCAACGAGGCCTAGTTGATGCATCACATCATGTGTTGATGTGGCCTCATCAATGTGGTGTCTATAGTTGGCTATAAATACGCATTTGCAATTGCATTTATGGCATAAGTAGATTGTAGTTGTAGTAGAGCTTTTGCATTTTCTTCATTTGAAAGTTAGAATTTTTCCTCCAAGTGCCTGCAATAGGAGTCATTGAGTGTATGGATCTTTATTTGAGCATTATTGTACCTAAGCACGATAGTGTGCAATAATAAAGACAAGCTTTCTAATAAACCTTGTAGCACTTTGGATAGATTAGCTATTTTATTTATGCATTTAATGTTTTCAATTATTTCTTAAATGCTTTTAATTAGTTATTAAATATTTTCCAATTATTACATTAATGAAGCAATTAAGCCAAATAGACTATGCACATAAGTAGGACCACTTCAAGCATAACATGTATTCACTTGGTAATCCCAACAGTGTTATTGCTTGGTACACCCAATAGTGTAGCACTTGGTCACTTAGCAAAGAATACGTGGGTTCAAGAAGTGTATAGAAAGTGGGTTCAGATGCTTATGTTAGGATTAGTTAAATGCTAGTTAATTAGTTAATTTAGATTAGTTAATCAAATTCTTTTTATCTACAATTCAAGCACCCAACTATAAAACATAAAAATGATAAAAATCGAGTGCCTCAATTACGCTTAACCATGCCAATGAACATCACAAATGTAATTGGGAAGAAAATGATTAACCTTAAGGCTAAATTCACTTCCTAAAGGGCTAGTGCACTAGAAATGATATAAAGTCCATAGAATTCGACCAAGTCATGCATGAATGCTTCGTGATTCTTATGGTTGGGCATAGGGGTACCTCGGTACTCATCATACTTTAACTTTGACTCTTCTCTTATTTCATTTAGCGAGGCTAGAGTAGAGATCATAAGTGCAATTAAGTTACCTTTTTTGGTACAAGGTTGTGTTACATTTGAGATTTTTTTTTGTGGTAATTAGAAATTTTTTGGTATTAATGTTATTCTATAAAAGCCTTAGTTAACTTATCATCACATAGTTTTCTCATCATAGCAGCATTTGATGAGAATCTCTACCTCAAATGACACTAGTAAATGGGCATATCAAACATTTATGATCATGTTCAACATGCCAAAAATCTTAGGAATAATGAATTGGATTCATTAAATGTGATTTGTGGTAGAGGAAAATGATACAAGAATGGCTAGTCAAATAATGAGCTAGTATTGTGAAGGGTAAAATGTGGTACCTTATCCACATCTCTATTGATTTTCATGTAGTCTATATCAAACTTGATTTTATGGTGGTGGTTAAGAGCTAGGATCTAGGAAAACTACAAGGTTGACATTAGTCATAATGCAACCCAATAGTTGATCTGAATATGCATGAGGATTTTTAATCCAATAGTTTTTCTAGTCTTGCATGAAAATTAGCCTAAATAGGTGAGATATTATACCAAAAAGTCCTTAATAATTAGTTAAGTTAGTATCTTCTTTAAAGTTCTTCCAAATGTCATCAGGTATGCAAATCATGGTTGATGATAGATTCACACATTAATAGTAATGTTAATAGTTTAGTGGATGGTTATGTTAATGGTTATGCTTTGATTAGCAATTTTGATTAATTGATAATTGTTATTGATTTTAATAGTTTGTTTTGTAGTCTTGGCCTCATCTTTCATATTGTTCCAAGTGGCACCCAGGTAATTTCTTCTATTGTGAAGGTGTACTAATCATTGCTACATGTGTCTCATATAGATCTTAGTTGGGAGGCTCATATGGATGTTCTTGGCAACGTTGTTGATGTTTTATCATAGTACACCTAGGAGCATTAATGATTAAGGATGCTAATGAGTGATGGGTACCCCCTACGCCCAACCATATGAATCACAAGTGTTCATGCACAATCCTATTGAATTCCATGGATGAAACTAGTTGTACCATCTAAATTGTTAAGCATTGATCATAGTACACTATCTTCCCACTTGAATTAGTGGTAGCTTTGTCATGTATGGTTTAGTCTAGGGTGAGGCATATGATGGTTGATGTTGTTGTGCCTTTATGCTACTCATAATGATAATAGATAAATTAATTATTTAATCTAATTAACAATAGAAATATAAATGCTAAACTAGCCTACAAGTAATGAGTGTTCATTCCTAGCTTGCTATACACATCCTAAACCCATGTAGTCACTACTGGGATTACCAAGCACTATGATATTGGGCGAACCAAGCAATAACACTATAGGGATTACCAAGTGAATACGTGTTTACACTCAAAACTGGTTGAGTTCATTCTACCAATTGATTAACTTGCATGAAATATAGATATTACCTAAGTACATGAAAAGTAAATTTCATGGAAAGTAAATTTAATCTAAGTCAAAGTGTTGCAATGAATAAGAATCAATCTCAATCTTGTTGCCATTCATGGAATGTATCCAAGCACATTGCCACTCAAATAAGACACCATACAACTGACTCAGATCCACACTGTGGGTACTCATTGACTATTTTTTAAGACTACAGAATAAAATTGCAAAGGTTTGACTAATCTATTGACAAAAGAATAAGATGAATCATGTGCCCAGTGTTGTATTTATAGGTAGGCATGCATCCTGCGATATCAGATATCCAATGTTGTAGCATGTGCTCTGATATTAGGGCTAAGACATCAAATCATCAATATTGGATACTTGATATCTTAGCCTACAAAAAAATGATTTATCATACCCCCACAACTAAATGAAAACTCATCCTCAAGTGAACAAAAGAAGGAACAAGTTCTTTACAAAATATTGGGAAGGTATGGGATTATTAATTGACTCTAACTACTAACTGACTTTGAGTGCTGCATTACAAAATTTTATTCGAGTGGATGCATACAAAATGATAAAGTGACAAAAAGACTAGACAAACATTGAAGATTATAAAATTTATAGAGGTCTTCAAAAAGCCACTAAAGATGATTCTTCTTGTTTCCGCTAGCGGAGGCAAACTTCCAATCTTGATTGTTATGTTGATGCTTCTTTGATTATGCAGAACGTTCTTGAAGGATGGACTAAAATTTCTTCTCACCATCCCATGGATCAAGCAATTAGGTGATGTTTGAGTCATTATCTTGTATGTGCTACTATTTGTCCATGGGCATATCTTTTGTTGTCCCTCTCTTGGCTTCATGTTCGTCCTTGGAAAAAGACTTTCTTTCTTAGCCATTCCTTTTAGCATCATGTGCAATCACCAAAGGATTAGTATTAGTTTTGGTAAATTTTCTTTAATAATTAACCCTTTTCAGATCCCTTAGTTTACATTTAAGCACAAGGTGATGACAACATACTATGCCCAAGGCTATGACGTAATTAAAATCATCAAGTTGTTTACCATATTTTGGTCAGTTACTATTAGTTACTGTTCAAAAACAGGATGTTGGACAAATTTCAAAATTTTCATAGTGGGCATCCTTAGCCCCAATAACTAATAAGTGTAACTCTGGAAGCACAAAAGTTTTTGAACAATTAAAACCAAAGATCTAATGCAGAAGATGATCAATAAATTTTTTGGAAGTTGAAGGATATTGAGATAGAAAAGTAGGAAAAATTAATTAAAACTAATGAGAAGTAGTCCCAAAAGCATGCATAAATTTAGAGAAACTGTCACTAATGTTCTGAAAGATGTGAAAGTTAGTTCAAAGCCATGATCAACAAAAGTTATGCAAGTGGATCCTTAGGCTCCTATCAAAATTCCCTTGCATAACCACTTCTAGAGATGTCTGTGGGCACCTTAGAAGTTAAATGTAGATATCATCTTTATTTCAAACAACACACAATTGCCTTGGTTGGAATGTTGCATTATAATACACAAAACCAAAAGGCTCATAATTGTATGCAATAGTGAGGTGAATAATGGAATGAGAAAGGATTGTAGAGATAGGGATGTAAGGTACTTAACCATGTCCACAATAGGCTCTTGTGTCAAGTGTGATTAAAATTACCAACATACCTATCTTTCCAAGTTTCAAACCAAGTCCATATCATTAACAGTGACCTCACATTGATGTGTTCCTTCTTGTTGACCATCATGAGTCCACAACCACCATAAAGAACAATCATCACTCCAAAAAGAAAAGAAAATGGAAGAAGGAAGGAAGGGCCTTAGTTAGAGGGGAGCCTTCAGGCATGGGTAACATGTCTTTCCAGCCCCATAACCAATGCTTGTAACCTATTATTGTGTCTAAGGGGTGTGCTTTGAATTTTTTGTATTTTTTTATTTTATTTTTTTGGATTTTATATTTTTATGATTTTGGATGGGAACCACACCATGCAAAGACTTTTAGCTTCCTATTATTGATCGATAGTGGAGTGATGATACGTTCCATGAGGAGCCATAAATCACATGAAGGAAGTTAAGAAGAGAATCCAACAAATCCCCTTGAGGTCGTACCCTTGCCATTCCCACTTGATTGTTTCCTCTTTCTTCAAGTTATAATGATCATTGATGAATTTTAGTTTCATGAAAGAAGAACCAAATTTCTTTCATGACAAAAGACCCTTTTATTTAGAGAACTAGAGGAATGGATGAGGTGGTCTTACTACTTCACATAATTACTTATCCAATAATCTTGATAGCATAGCACAAAAATCCAATACATAACATTGACTTTTGCATCGTGACTTGGAAAGATTATTAACAAAAACATAAAAGAAATTCATACAACATAAAGAAAATGACTCAAGAAAAGAGAAAATTATAAAGAAAAAATAAAAATAACAAAAAATGGAAAACATATTTAGAATTAGAAAATATGGAAAGAAATAAGTAAATGATAAAAAATTATAAAACAAAAAAGATGAAAAAAATTTATTAGTTCTTGATTTAGGATGGGGCATCACCCCATGACTAAGCGTAAAGGTAGGACAAGAGCTAATAAGTGGATTGGTTGGTTCCATGCATCTTTTAAATAGTTTTGTACTCTTATTTTTGAGCCATTAGGTGTCTTTTGGTTTAGTGACTACTGAGTAGATTTGTTTTTGCTCACACACATGTTCCTTAACTTTGTTGTGGATTGGTATAGGGGTTGTATTAGTATTTTGAACTTCAACCCCACAACTACATCCTTTATTATTAGTACTAATGCATGGAGATTTCTATCTTTTTACAGTGATAAGTTTATCTTTTATGTCTTGTGTTAAAGTGGTGATGGTTGTTGGCTTTTGCATATGATTAGGAGACATTATTCCAAAGAGGAAGGATGTTGCACCAGATTGGCCTTATGTGGGTTTCAATGTACCAGTAGGTCTACAAGTTTTACACTCATGCATGGAAACCATCCTATATAAAGGATGTTTTCAAGGTTGTGGTGGACATCTACTAACCTTATCATTTTCATGTATGTTCATAACACAAGCAGCATTTTTCCATTGATGTTGTGGTACCAAACCTTCTTGTGTTGTTGGTGGTGACATGAGAGAAAGGAAAGTATGAGAATATTGAGGATATGATGGAGGGTGAGAGGTGTGAGGTGGTGATCCCATAGAAGATGTTTCAACTTGATGATATTTAGGAGAGTGGTAGTAGTGATTTGAGGTAGAGGAAGTAGAACCAGTTGCGGAAACAGGTTGTTGAACTTAATATCCGTACAAGTCCATCTGGTAGTAAGGGTAGTGCTAGTTTGATCATGACTCTCCCATGACTATGAGTTTTGCCACTACAGCTGATAGTAGTTTTGAGGCTGATAAGAAGTTCCACTAGGATAGTATGGTTAGTTGTAGAATTGTCAATAATTACCTTGTGAGAAAGGTAATTTCCTAGGCATTTTCTTTTGTAATAACTTGCTATTCAAAGAAAAATCCCAATACTCATGTAGATGTAACATGACTGGGCAATAGCCCTTTGGATGGTCATATAGGCAAATGTCACATATATCATCATCTTCTATGGTTGAGTCTATAGCATTTTCTTCTACAGCCATTTTTCCTTTTTGCCAATAAGTCTTCCTAGATGTTTCTTGGTTCTTTTTCCTCTTCTTGTTTTAATCACTTGATTCTTGTTGTGTTATACTCTCCTTTATGATTTTCATGTAAGTTGTAACTTTTTCATTCATCAACTCCCACATCTTATCTATCCTTGCTTCAAGCTCATCAATATACTTTTGTATTGACAAGGTTTATTGTGAAATCACCTCATCGAGAGCTACCTCCTTTTCCATATTAGAGATATGGACCCTCTTCTTTTGAAGAGTTTGCTCCTAGTTATATTCATCTACATTCTCTCATTTACATAGCTCTCCTTCTTTTGCCACCTACTCGATTAGCCTTTGTATTTCATGGGCTTTTAGTTTGGATAATCGACCTTGAGCATAAATCCCAAAGGTCTCTCTTATTTCATTACAGAGCCCATATATGATGTAGAAAAGTTGCTCTTTTTGAGAGAAATCATGGCCTGGACATCTATGTAATAGCAAATAGTATCTATCCAAGGCCACATCCAAGGGTTCATGATTTTCTTGCTTCCATACTTGGATTTGTTTTCTCAAGTTGGACACTCTCACATAGGTTTGGTATTTTTCATTCAAAATTTCCAGCATTGTCAACCATTGATGGATTGAATCTAAAGCCAAAAACAATCTATAGTAATTTTCAGCTTCGTCAACTAGTGTCCTAGGAAAGAACTTAAGCTTTTATCACTTACGTTCTACATTTTGCAAGGCACAATCATCATGGAAGGCTTGTAAATGATGTTGTGGATCAGAATTATAGCCTTCCCTAAATTTAGGAATGTTGTCCATATCAAGGCATTTGATGCAATTGTCCCTTTGATGCTTTTGGGGTATTTGAATTACCACCCAAATTTGTGTTAGGCTCCTAGTAGCCAACAAGGGTTCATTTGTACTAGACACATCATGGTGATAATCTATATTTCTATTCAAATAATTGTGTTGATCTTGTCTATGCTCATTTTGATGTCTTTGATTTTGCCCTTTGGTTTAATTTCTATCTTTATCTTAACCCCATAGTGAAGCTCTATCTCTATACCTACATTCATCTTCATTAGAACTAGGGGTTGAAGAGGAAGAGGAAGATGAGGAACTAGAAGAATTTCCATGGCTCCTATATCATCCCCCATGGTCCCTTGATCTAACTTTTCTAGGTTTAGAGGAGGTCCTAGGCCTTTAGGCCTTCCTTGTTCTAGGACTTACTCTATCTCTTCTAGGATTATCTACATTAGTTGAATGCAATCTTTGAGTATAGTAAAGGTCTAAATAAGCATAGGAAACCCTTGCTTGTGATTATTTACTCTAGTTTTCCTCAATGTAGATCCTATCATTTTTCCTACAAGTGTTCTCATCATACAATGCATTATTGATCCTAGGTGAAGAAGACATGGTTTTACTTAATAATGTGTGTGACTTAAAATATTAATATTTTCAAAAAGATAGATCATTAATATGTTTACAATGATCATGTATTATATAACTAATCTAAATAACTAGCACCATCCCCAGCGACGGCACCAATGATGAGTGGAGAGTACCCCCTATGCCTAACCATATGAATCACAAGCATTCACGTGCAATTCGGTCAAATTCTGCTGATGGAACTAGTTGTAGCATCTAGATCATTAAGCATTCATTACAGGACCTTGTCTTCGCACTTGGACTAGTGGTAGCTTTATCACATATGATTTAGTCCAAGGTGAGGCATATGATGGTTGATGTTATTGTGGCTTTATACTACTCCTAACAATAAAAGAGAAATTATTTATTTAATATAATTAACAACAGGAAGATAAATGGTAAACTAGCCTACAGGCGATGAGTGCCTATTCCTAGCTTGTCGTACATGTCCTGAACCCATGTATCCACTATTGAGATTACCAAGCACTACGCTATTAGGCGAACCAAGCAATAACACTACAGGGATTACTAAGTGAATACATGTTTATGTTCAAAGTTGGTCACAGTCATTCTGCCAATTGATTAACTTGCATGAAATATAGATTTAACTAAGTACATGAAAAGTAAATTGCATTGAAAGTAAATCTAATCTAAGTCAAAGTGCTGCAATGAATAAAAATCAATCTTAATCTTATTACCGTTCATGGAATGTGTCCATGTACATTGCCACTCGAATAAGACGTCGTACAACTGACTCAGATCCACACTATAAGCACTCGCTGACTATTCTCTAAGACTCCAGAATAAAACTACAAGGGTTTGGCTACTCTATTGACAAAAGAATGTAATGAACTTAAGTGTTGTATTTATAGGTAGGCAGGCATCCCATGATATCGGATATCTAATGTTGTAGCATGTGCTCTAATATCGAGGCTTAGATATTGGATCCCCAATATCGAATACCCGATATCTTACCCTACGCAAAATACAATTTATCAAATGCTTTACAACAAAGGATTCAAGCATTGTTATATCTTGGAGCTATATTAAGGATTTGTAAATGTGGCTTATGTGGTTATCTTCTTTTTTCTTATAACTTGTATCGCAAGGAATTGTGATTTATCTTGTTAACATAACTTTGCATGGAATTTATGAAAAGATGTATTATTTATGGTTTACTTAAGTATGCTAATTGGTTATTAAGGTTTATACTTACTGATTTAAAGTTTTTCAATAATTTTAATTTTGGATTTTAAGTTTTAAATATAAAATATATAAATTTCTAAGGGATTTAAGCATGCCATTTAAGTAATTTTATAAGTTTATTTATGTTTAATTTCAGGGGATGATTATTTAATTTCAATGGCTTTCTTGTAATAGTGATCTAGCAACCTTTCTTTATAGGCTCATCGTCTGATCTTCTTTACACGTGTCCAATTCGTCTACGCTACTATTCTTGTAGCTTATCTAAAATAGAAGTCATTCCAAGTCTTCCTCTGACATCTATATTATGTAGTCTTCCTCTAACATTTAATATCCATCAAAGCATTCGCATTTCTACCATAGTGATTTATTATTCATGTCTCTTTTGTACTACCCAACATTCAACACCATATACAATAGTAGGGCTTATTGTTGTCTTGTAAAATTTCCCCTTCAATTTTATTGGTATTCTTTTGTCACTTATAACACCACTAGTCTATCTCCATTTTAAGCATTCTACTTTAATTTTATTTCTTATATCTTTATCAATTTGACAATTAATTTAGAGGATTGATCCTAAGTAGTAGAACATTTTGTAATGAGGGACCATTTAGCCTTGAATTCTCACTTCTATTTCATTACTGTTTATAATATTATTAAAATTACATTTCATATATTTTTTCTTACCTCTATTAATTTTTAGGCCTTTTGATTCTAGAGTATGTCTCAACTTCTCCATTTTAAAAGTAATATATTCTCGAGCTATATCTACCAGCATAATAGCATTTGCAAATTGCTCATTAGCTTAATCCCTCGATAGTTTAGACAATTTTATACATCTCCAATTATTGGGTATTTTTCCATCCTTCAAAATTTATTAAATAATTATATCAACCAAAAAACTCATGTATCTCCCAATGCTTTTTAAGCTTCTATAAGAATGTTATCCGATCCAACAACTTTTTCATTTTTCATCCTTGATAAAGTTGTCTTTACCTCAAAGAAGGAAAGTTTATTAACCAAACCAAAATTTGGGTCTTCTTCTTGGATATTTTCTTTTGGGAATTCTTCATTTAATAATTCTTGAGAATAATTTTTCCAACTATCCAAAATATCATTGTCTTTAACCAAAATTCTTTTATCTTCTTCCTTGATGCATTTGATCAATGTCCTTAAATTTTTTGTTTCTAATTTTTTCTAATTTATAAATAGATTTTTCTCCTTCCTCAATATCTAGTGTCTTATAAAAGCTATTCAAGGCCTTATGTTTGGCTTTGGCTACTACTATGGTTACCTTTTTCTTTTTCTTTTTGTATATTAGTGTGTTTTCTTGACTACCATTTTGTTGCCATTCCTTAAAGTCTTTTTTGTCGGTTTGAATAGCATGTTCTACTTCATCTCCACCACCATGTCTCCTTTGAGATGTATTCTTTGCTCTTATATCATAGCTACTTATAAATTGCAATAGTGAATCTTCCATATCATTACACTTTTCAAATTAGTGCCCTCCATGAATCTAGATAAGAGTAAATGAAAACTAGAAATAGAAAATTTTCATTACCTCTAAGAAACCATAAAGCATTTGTTGTATGATTACAAAGTCTTATACATTAATAAAAATGAAAAAAATGAGGCAATATTAGTAGTAGCCAAAGCCAAATATAAGGCCTTGGATAACTTTTATAAGAAATTAGGAATAAAAGAAGAAGAAAAATCTATTTATAAACTAGCAAAAATTAGAAACAAGAAATTTAAGGACATTGATTATGTCAAATGCATCAAGGAGATAGATGAAAGTATTTTGGTAAAAGATAATGAAATTTTAGGTAGGTGGAAAAATTATTTTCAAGAATTATTAAATGAAGAATTTCCAAGAGAATACATTCGAGAAGAAGAACCAAATTTTGGTTTGATTAATGAACTTTCTTTCTTTAAGGTAAAGATAGCTTTATCAAAGATGAAAATTAGAAAAGCTATTAGACCAAATAACATTCCTATAGAAGCTTGGAAAGCACTGGGAAATATAGGAGTTTCTTGGCTAACACACTTATTGAATAAAATCTTGAAGAATGAAGAAATGCCCAACAATTGAAGAAAAAGCATTATTATTTGCATTTATAAAAATAAAAGATATGTTCAAAATTATGCAAACTATGAAAGGATCAAGCTAATGAGCTTTACTATGAACCTTTGGGCAAGAGTCATAGAGTAGCATCTTAAACTTGAATCAATAGTATCAGAAAATCAATTTACATTTATACTAGGGAGACCTATTATAGAGGTTATTTTCTTGATACAACAATTAATGAAGAAATTCAAAAAAGCATAAAAAAATCAACATATGATCTTCATGACATGGGAAAAGCATATGACAAAGTACCTAGAGATATTATTTGATGGGCATTGCAAGGGAAAAACACCTCTCATAAATATATAAAAGTGATTCAAGATATGTATAAAGGAGCTACCACTAAAATTAGAATAGCTTGTGGAAAAACTTTTCATTTTCTAATTATCTACATCAAGGCTTTGTGCTTAGCCTATACATATTTGCCATTACTATGAATGAATTAACATAGACAATACAAGATGAAATCCCTTGGTTTGTACTATTTGCAAATGATATTATGTTAGTAGATACAACTCAAGAAAATATTGCTACTAAAATGGAGAAGTGGAAATATGCTATAGAATCAAAAGGCTTAAAAATTGGCAGAAGTAAGATAGAATATATGAAATACAATTTTAATAAAAGTATAAAAAAATGGTGAAATAGAAGTGACGATTCAAAGCCAAAAAGTCCCTCACTATAAACATTTCCTCTACCTAGGATTAATTCTCCAATTAGATGGTAAAATTAATAAAGATATAAAAAATAGAATTGAGGCACGATGGTTAAAATGAAGACAAGCTATTGGTGTTCCATGTGATAAAAGAATATTAATAAAACTAAATGGCAAATCTTATAAGAGAACAATTAGGCCTACTATCTTACATGGTGCTCAATGTTGGGCAATACAAAAGAGGCATGAATAATAAATCAATGTAGCCAATGTGTGCATGCTCAAATGGATGTTGAATGTTACATGAAAAGATAAATTGCATAACATAGACATTAGAGGAAGAGTTGAAATAGTTTATATTTTAGATGAGTTAAAGAAAAGTGGCTTAGATAGTTTAGACATGTGCAAAGAAGATCATACAATGAGCCTATAAGGAAAGGCTACTACATCATTGTTCCATGAAAGCCATTGAAAGGGAGACCAAAAAAGATATGGGAAAAAATAATTAAAGATTATTTGAAGACAATGCAAATAAACAAAGATCTAGCCCTTCATAGAGGCAAGTGGCAAAAAAAGAAAAAAAATACTCATGTAGCTAATCCTATTTTGTTGGAACAAAACTAGGATGATGATGATGATGATGATTGACTCTTATCTAGCTTCTAAAGCTCGAATCACTTTCTAAAAGTAGAGCTAAATAGACTTTCAAAATAGCCTTACTCTACAAGTAGTAAAGAATATTCTATATCTATAAAAAAATTATTTTCCACAAATAAATTTAATAAAAATAATATAAAATTCTATAATCAAACATTTAAGGATACTTCAAATCATATCTTCAAATTATTGACATAGTTGTTCCTAATAGCAAACTTGTCTTCTGGTTTAATTACTATTTAAATTTCATTGTTTGTACCAATAATAGTAAATGCAAGTAATCAACCTTAGACCAAGAGCATCCAAAAGCAAAATGTTTAAAACTTTGTAAGAATCATGAAATTTATAATCATAAACCTAAAATGACACTTTATAAAAGAACCATAAAATGAAATCATTGCCCTAATTATATAAATTTTAAAAGCTATTACTTAAGAGTAAAAACATACAAACCAAGAATATGCGCATATTACAAAAGCTAGAGTGCTTTTAAGGATTTTTTTTCTTAGAAAATCTCAAATTCATAAATAGAATCAAAAGTTCAAGCTTTGACAAAATCTTCCTTGGCCTAAGATATACACTCCAATGCTACAACATAGAGAAACACTAATAATTATCAAACGTATAAAAAAGAATATATCTATATTACAAGAGCTAGAGCTCTTTTGCGTATTTTCTTTCTTGGAAAATTTCAAATTCACAAATAGAATCATAGGTCCAAACTTTGACAAATCTTTCCTTGGCCTAGAATATACACTCCAATACCACAACATGGATAAACATTGATAATTATCATATTTATAGAAACTAGATTATGAAACTAAAATCGACACAAACACCCCATAGAATGATATATTATATAAAATTTCATTTTAGCCTAGTTCATTTTTTGACATAATTCTTTATGTAATTAACTAAGACTAAACTTGCTAATACTAAAATTGAACATCCTTCATTATTGTGATGCCTTTATTCCGTCTATGATGTGCTGGCCATATATAGATTTGACAATGACTTTCGACAATTGGTTGTCTACCTGACATCATCATAGTTTCTAAACGTGTATTTTTACCATGCCCCCAGGTGGCATGTGTCTCAACATACCATCAAAATTGAACTTACATGCTCGAAAAGTTGAATATTCTTAAAAACCCTAATTTACGTAAATAAAAATCCAAGCTAATTAAAACTTCTCTTTGTAAAAATTGTGTTTGAATCTAATGTATTTAGGACATATTTGGCTGCTTTTGTAGACATTGAATCCATGTACATGTTGAGTCCAAAGATTCATGAATCTTTAAAAAAAAAAAAAGCAAACTCAAAAAACAAAAATACTATGTACATCAAGTAGGTTTGACAACAATCCAACAATTCATCAACATAAAACCATACATGAAACCAAATAAATTTTTTAATCTAAGAACTGAAATCTACAGATTCAACATTGGGATATTCACCAAACCAAACATCCCCTTAGGTAGATTACCTCCAATTCTAAATTTAGGTTGTACATCTGTATTACAAAGAATGAGATTGTAGGATAAAAAACATGAATACTAACCAAGTCTAGAACTTTCACTAAGATAGAAATTCAAACTAAGCATGTTTCTCTTATTCCTTTTTTTCTTATGTTATTGCTTCACTAGTTGTGGATATTTTTGGATGTCCAACAAAGTTACATGTGTATAAAATAAGAGGAAATGTTGCAACATAAAAATGCACATCTTCACTTTTGATTTAGATTTATGATCAAGCTTTTTCTTTATAATGGTGAATGCAACTATTTGTAATCTCCTAAAAGTAATACATGTTAATTTTAGCATGCACCTAGACTCATTGTCATTTTCTCACATTGCTTGCACATGTTGTAGACTTCAAATAAGAAAAAGAAATAAATTCAATAAGCCAAAATTCAAGGTAATTAAAGGCTATATCTACATAGGAAAGTATAGAAAATTAACGTAAAAACATGAAGAGAAAGTCTAAGAATAAAAAATCAAGTAAAGACAAAAGCCATGTAATTTTTATAATTGGACAAAATAAACAATCTATTTATTTTCCATCATGACTACTACTTGGCACAAAATAGTATCCCAATGTGTGGAACTGTTGAAGGGGCCGTTCTCCCTTAAGTGAAATCCGTCATGTGGATAGTCCTGATAATTCGTGGCGTTGTTGGCATGTGAGGCGGACCCTTGGCTAAAATGTCCCTAAGTATAGCACCCCTTGTTCTCATAAGTAGTTCTAAGCCTATAACGTAAATAAACAATCTATTTATTTTCCATCTTATTAGAAGATTGATGGGCACCTAGAACTTACCGTAATCTCACATGTCCATTCATTTTATAAGCCTCTTTAGTCATTAGAGAAGCCCTATCCATACAGCAAAGCTTAGCCCCATCAAATACCTTTAAATTCTTGGGCAAATCATGTAATAAATGTGGCAAATTCATCAATTGAAAATTCAATTCAAATTTTCAACTATTCAACTCTCATCATTCTTCATCAACATTCATCTATTTATCACACTGTTATTCATCAAATTCATCATTTTTGACAAGTCATCAATTTCATGCATCATCATTTCAACATTCATTCTATCAACATTATTTATCATCATCATCATTATTTCTCATACTTATTTCAATCATCAATCAATTCAAGATTCAAGATTCATTAATTATTCTTACCACATCTTATCTCCAATTAGTTTAAGTATCAATTTCATATTTAGATTCAATTATTTCATCAAAATTTTCCAATGCCATCAAAGTTAAAACAATCATATTTAGGACTACTTTTAAGTAATGAATTTCAACCATCAAATCAAGCCCAAATTTTGCAAAGAGAGATTGTTCAAAGAGCTTTATATCAAGTATTTACTCCATAACTCTCTTAGATCATGGATCACGAAGATATTCATCTCACAAATCATCAATTTCTATTTTGGAAGCTGAGCAGGAAAAGTTCCCCGCAAACACGGGGAAAGATCAATTTTTCAATCCAAATTTAAATCATCAAATAAATTCCAATTGATCTCAAATTTTATAAGGTTAGATCATACAAGCTTTCCAACAAGCCTGAAATTAACCTCAAACTCATCCAGATTGCAAACTTATTGTCGTTTCAAAATCTTTTTTAAAAAATTCAACTTTTTTCACAATCAAGTCAACCCAATTCACCCCGATTCAAAGGGCCACCCCTAGTATGAAATTCATTAAAAACCCAACAATACAGAACACGTTAAAAATTGGAGTGATAGTATTTCTTCATCCTCTGCAAAGCACAAAAGAGGCGCAGATAATTTTAAATCTTTGCTTAAAAAAGGACTCTTGCATGAAACATAAAACAAAACCCATCAAGGTTCCAAATGCAGAGGGAAGTTAGTTTAACCAAGAATGAAATCAGATAAATAGCAGAGTCTATTTATACCAAGGAAGATGGGCTGTTTTTTGTGCGATATGCTATTTCATAATATGAATTTCAGCTTAAATGAAAGTACATATGATAAAAGAGTTGAGTAAAGTTATGACATAACATGATATGCGCTTTCATTCAACTAATAGTTGTGTAAAACGTGCAACCATTCACATTTCTCAATGTTCATACATGCCAATTGCTCTAAAGTAAGACCACCAGATTAAATTGGGATAAAAAAATACCCACAAAAATACAGACTAAAAAGCCAGAAACACAAATTTAGATTTTAAAAAATGTTCTCATTTTGTATCATTAAATAAAGGAATTACCAAACTCCTAAATCACAAGGCTGCTACCCTGTTTATAGCATGTTTATAGGTGGTTGATTTACAGCCAACCAATACTAACTTCGAATTTTCTTTCACGAAGTTCTAAATTTGTCAAGGGAAAAAATAAAGAAAATTTAGAGGCTTCCCAAAGCTCAAAATTTTTATAGAGGAAAAATTGTCATGAAACCAACAGATGATTTGTAACACATCAGCGCTGTTTAATATATAAGCATGATGATAACGTTAATAAGAAATCTAAGTTTTTTCCTAAACACTACAATATCACGAAATACAACTTTTATAAAAACAATAAGGGTCTCAAATAACAGAAAAGAGAGTTAAAAAAATCATTGCTTTACACAAATGACCAAAAACTGTGGTGGGAACTGGGAACTAATGAAGCAGAATGGAGAAACTCCATTTCTCAAATCAAAACATTACACGGAGTAGAACAATATAGATATTGTATTCTCCAAACAATATGCAGTTAGATATAATGTTCATGTAAATCATACCCGAGAGAAAACGTAAAGAAATCTACGTTTGTTCCTTCTTGATTTCAAGCCTCTCATAATATCTTATTTTGCTGTCATCATCATCATTCATAGTTTTTGATATATGTTCAACAATCTCTTTCTCTTTCTCATCTTTCTTCTCTCGTCGTGACAAATGATGCAATTTCGCATTGATCTTAGTAACACCTTTCTCAACTGGCTCCACTACGTGTGATACAGTAACTAACACGTCATGGAGGACCTGAAGCAGATACCAATTTTAGAGAGCTGTTAAAAATGAACAATTTCCATTTCCAAGGTTTTAAAAAACACACACACACACAATGTCAGAATATGCTATAGTTTAGGTGCAGAAGACAGGAACAAAAGCAAAGGAAATAAATATCCCTCAATAAAACATACATGTTCACCACCTCCAATTACAATGTCTTGAACAGTTTCTTTTATGCTTCTTCGTAGGCTCTCAACCTCTTCCGTCATTCGAACAGCTGCATACTCCTTATTGCCTTCAGCGTTTTCATTTTCATAAAATGCACTGGTAATTTCCTTTTGGAACTTGCAGCCCTCAAAGTCACTAGTCTTAATCAGCCGGTACGGTTCTACTGGGAAAACAAAGATATGGGCAACTGCAGCAATCGACATCTGGAATAATATTATGCCAATTTTCAACGTGAATTTCTCTGTATCATGGCGTCCTCAAGAGGGAACCCCAAATAAAAAAATGTAAATAAGTAAAAAGAACCTTGTCCAATGATTTTGACAGATGCAAAGCCTCGAAGGCATTATAACAGCCACGTTAAAAAGAAACAAGATGCTAAATAAACCAACTTACTATTTTGGCCATGAAAATAATCTCTGATGCACAGTGAGTACACAAACTTATTAGATTGTAAACTTTGAAATGCAGTACACCTCATCATAACTGGTATTTCTTGATGGAAGTATTTTTAATTGGCTGACATGTTATCGGTTTTGGAAGTTGAAAGTTACCCTCCAATGCTGCCACTTATTCTCAAATAAACCATAGAAAAGCTCATGGAATGACTTCTTGAATAGGTAGGAAAGAAAGGAGAGAAAAACACACAAACATAAAAAATTATTTTCCAACTAACAGTTATTTTTATTTTTATATATTATACTTAATAGAAACTCCTCGTAGATTTGCCTTCTGAATACAATACTCTTGGTATTTTTTATCATGTATTTATCAGTCATAATGAACACGTTGAATTTGATTTACAGTGGATTTGATTTTTCTTAGAGGATTTGGCGGGCCACTGGATATGAGAGAGTTGACTGTATCAGGTACCAGGTAAAATGCATAAAACATAGGTGTTTGTGGGAATGTAGAACGAATAATAATACCAAGAATATGATAAGTTATTAAGCATATGACAAGAAAACAACTAATTCTGACGTAATAGATCCCTTATAAATGAGCCCTTATATTTTTAGCTACACTGAAAATGAAAAGTAAAAGATCATAATACATAAATTCTTTGCATGCAAGAAACTAAACGGGATATAAGAACAAGCAACCACTAGCAAAAGCATAGCTTGACGTTTTAGGTTCAATCAATGGCAAACTTCATTGCTCTAGATGTTATTGTTAGGATAATGAACATATAAAATGATGGTTTTTGTTCTTTATGAATTCCATAGAGACGTCACTTCTCTGGTTCAAGTCTCCTTTGCAATGCTGTCAATTAAATGACTCCTGCCTAGTGGAAATAGCTCTCTCAGCACACATGTACCATAAGCAGGAATGCAGGAGGATTTTATTTCCAGAAAAACAAAAAAAAAATCAAGAGAAAATGTAATAGAAATGTTCAGACCTTAAACAACTTTCATAAGCTGAATCAACACAATCCTCCCAGTGTCTGTGCCACTGATTCCCACAGTCAAAGACCTTCCAATGATATGTTGAGCTTCAAATGACATGAAAAGTCGTCATATTCGTAACAAAAGACAGCAGTTGCAACAAATCATCTGAGAGAGCTACAGTGGATTCTTACGTATTAAATCCAAAAGTACAATACTTTTGTCAGATTACAAGTTCCCCAATCTCAAGAGTATTCTGTTTCGTGTGAGCACATTCTCCTAGGACTTAAGAAAATGTGCAGTATTTCACATAAAATCCTGAACCTAAACAGAGATAACAGCAACAGCAGCTACCAAGGGCAATTTAAAGGGGGTATAACATAAGGGCTGAAAAGTATTTGTACGTTGCTTTTGCTGCTGCATTTTGACGTTTGTGGTAGATTAATGACCTTGTCATCCTAGATAAGAATAATATCAACAAGGGACTACAGATGAACTTTTAACACTTTCCATCTCTTTCTAAAGAAGATTTCTCCCATCAAAGACAACACTAAAGTGTCGAACCAAGAGCATCATTTTGTTTAGTGGTAGCCCAATCCTCTGTTAGAAATGAATTCACAGGCATCAATGTATTCATCAAGTAGCTTTAGTTTCCTGTAGATAGGACTCCTACTTAAAATAACCAATGTCTTTGATTACTCTGTTGTCCTGGCTATTCAGGAATAACCAGTGCTATAAAATTCCACGGAAATTCTGAAAACAGACCTCACAAAGGTAACCTTCTTTAATTATCCTTTTCAAGCCCCATTTAAACAGCTAGAGTTGGTGCACAGCTGGTAATTTTCAGAAAATAGTCTAGTGTATACAAATATTCGCCATCATCATCATCCTAGCCTTAGCCCAACTCACTTCTATTAAGGGCCAAATAGGCATCAATACCCAAATCTTGGATATCTCTCTACGGTTGCAAACCATCTATGTTTAAGTCTAACTTTTTGTAGTTTCCTCTCAACCTTAATAAAGCAACCTTTTCTAACAGGTGCATTTTCTGGTCTTTTCTTATCACATGACCAAACCATCCAAAACTGAGACAACTTTCTTTAATCCATCAAAATAAACAGATATGTCTGAAATACCAAAACAGCAGTTATTTGCACTGCACTACACCAGACACTAGACAGACTTTGATGTTTGATGTTACCATATGTGTAAAGCCCATTGAAGCCAATGAGAGGTGGCTCAAGTGGTTAGTTCATTGTCTTACAAGGAATTGCAGGCAGTTGCTAATTCAAGTCAGATTTGAGATATCATTATATTCCTCTATAACTCTTCAAATGTATCATATACGCTATGTCTTTGGGATGTACCTATAGTCATATTGTTTTGGTTCTGAGACCCATGCTTAATTATTTCTTGGCTGAAGATATATGTGTAATAAAAGCTTGCTAAAAATTCACAAAATATTATACATAACTTTCTTGCCACTCACTGTAGTCTTTCCCACTTATAAACATAATCCTATTATTTTTAAAATTTTGAAATAAATGTTCAGGCAGCTTTAAAAAAGCATAACGACCTGAGCTTTCAAGAATAAGATGACAGTTCTTTCACTGTAAATTCTGTATCTATCACTGCATAGCTGGATCCATGAAATGTGCCCTGAATATTGCAAGTACATATGTAAATGAGCCAAAACAAAATGTACCTATCAAATGCATTCAACATAGAAAAGTGAAAAATAACAATTATTGGCTTACTTCTATACAAATCAAGAAATCCTGAAGACCTGTTTGAAACCCCTTTGGCAATGCATACTTCCCAGAGCCAACCGAGCAGATAATTGCAATGGCTACTCCTTGCCACCATGTTGCAAATACAATGGCTTTGAAACTAATAAACTTTGCCAATGGTCTGATCGGTCGCAGCTTCTCACAGGTAACTGAATAAAACTGGATAAGGCAGTACAATGCCCATGTCTGACTAAAGTTCAGCAAAATTGTGATATATGGATATATAAGAGAGAGAGAGAGAAATTCTTTAAAAAACCATACTGAATAAAAGGGTTAGTGGAAATTTAGAAGGAAGTAAAAGAGAAAAGAAAATTCATCATCATATGAGATAAGCTTTTTTATTTTCCAAGTCAAACTCCTATTACACACCCATAGTGCCACTTGAATTCCCCATCTCCATAAACACCACAAAGCTCCAGTATCAATGCAGTAAATGCACATACTGTCTTAGTGATCATCTGAGGAAAATTTTGCTTCACATTCACTTGTGAAATATTTAAATATAAAAGAAAAAGAGACCTGAGAATTGAAAGAAGCTACTTACATACTGCACAATACCAGATTTTGTAATCCAGTAAAAATCTTTGCCAACCACCCATGCCTTAATAATGAGGCTCAATGGAAATGGATGCCTAACAACTTTTTTATTATCATTTAGTAAACCTGTATTCAGAGCATCCAGTGGTCGGCTTTCCAGAAATTCAATAGTCTTATCTTCACCACCTACAGAAATATTTTCAAATAAACACACACACACACAGCAAAAGGATAGCCAGATTTCCCTTGGCATTCTCCTTGAAAGTTTAGAAGGTTAAACATACAAAAATCTACTCAGTTACATACATTTTGAAGAGAATTTTCTTTAGAAATACCACTATCAGAAATAAAATAGAAGTGAAGCATTAGACAAAACCTAAATCCTATAACACATCATCAACCCTGAGCACTTTCCTATACAACGTAATGATCAAAACCTAGCAAATGCAGCCATAGGACTGGAGAAGCTGACATGGAAGAAAATAGTAAATGGAACAGTTTTTATGAAGAAGTGAATATCTCTTGTTTGGAACATAGTTACCAGAAACGTAACAGATTCAAAATTGTTCACGTTTCCACATTCCAAAATCAAAAACGCATAAGAAACGTTGTTTCAAAACCAACTTTATCGTTTCCTTCCCATTGCTTTAATGTTTTTTGTTTCATCCCTATAGCATAAATGTGTGTCACTTTTTCTGCGCACATGTACAACATCAATAAAATTAAAATGTGGGTGGTTTGTCTTGATGATAGCAACTATTATGACATGATATAATGGCCATACTTTATCTGATATACAATCGATCTCTACTTCCTCTTTCTTTTAAGCACTGTTAAAATATCAGCTACCAAAATCTTATGCATTTCCCATAACAAGTTTTCTGTCCAGAAAGAATTTTTATGCATAAGTATGCATTCAGCAGCATTTACGAAGACAAGTTTTAGAACATAAGTTTTTTGGGCTAAAGTTAACAATAGTGCGTGTGCATCAGTACACCCCATTATCATTTTGATAAGAAAATAAATGTCTTTTCATTTTTTATTTTTTTCATCAATCTAATAGCTTTCCAACTGCATACACAACAAAGTGTTTAAAAGACAACAGAAACAAGAATAGGAGCCTCCATATTGCACATAGGTCATAGTGGTGAAAACAACAAAAACAAGAACAGGAAACAATGGTTCAAGTTAAAAATAGGAAACAATGGCTCAAGTTAACAATAGGGGATGTGTACTAGTTATACCTATACACACCTGTAACTACCCATTATAATCGGTACAAGTCAAAGTATAGTAAAAAGCATCCCTAATTTTTATAGCTATAAAGCATTTTAAGGTCATTGCATTGCATCATGGAGTCATGGAGTCATTGCATTTTATCACCTGGCGGAATGCTTGCATCGTATTTTTTGGGGCGGCTGTAGGTAAAATGCATTCATTGCATTTTTTCAGCATCGGTGAGCATATATGTGAGGCATTGCATTATCTATGAGTTGCCACATAATTGCTTCTACTCTTTTCTTTATTTCATTGCCTTTAAACTTAAACATTTTTAAAAATAGAAATTCATCTTGAAAAGAAAGTGCTTTAAAAGCTACAGTTGTATCTGTCATCGTGCAACCATTTAAAAACTATCATTGTTTCAAAAATGCAACTGATTGTCATTGAATTTGCTTTCCTCTTATACTTCAGGCTTAGCTTTCTACTAACAGAACTTAATTTGTTAACCTACAATTATTTAACTAGATCTGAAACTTAAACCTCATCTAAAATATAATTTGCTTCTCCTTTGCAGGCAATTCATCTACAACATAAACTAAAATAATTTGCTTCTAGCTGTAATAATAGGAAAGTAGAGAAGCAAGCAAAAAAAAAATAACATATCAATTTCAATTTGTTTGTAGATCTTGCAAACATCATGAAATTGTTAGAACCGGTACTTGGATACAGAATACCAAACTTTCTATTAGACAAGTTATTTTATTGATGTATGATTGGTGCTGGAAACATTTTAATGAATTTACTGCTGCGTAATCATGTTACTCCAAATCGGTTGTTGTAAATTGGTTTAATTATTGCAAGGATTTATGTTGCATAGTAAATCATGTTACTCATCAAAAGATTGGGGATGAATAAAAAATAGTAGAAGTGGATGAATTGAAATTCGGTACACAAAAATATAAGGGAAGAAAAAAAGAAATGGTAAGTAGATTCTTGGAGGAGTTGAAAGAGGTTTAATCATATGTTTTTAGCAATTGTAAATGACATGAAAGCTTTGATTGATGTCGTGTAAAAATGAACTGAACTAGGAACAAATATATACACCAACTTATGGAAGGGATATGGTAGTAAATATTTTTATCAACTTGATTTTAAACATAGCACAGTGAATCATTCAGTTAATTTCAAAGATCTAATCTTCAGTGTACAAATTTGATTGAAGGAATCTGGTGTAATGTCAAAGCATTTTTACCTTAAAAATCGACAATGATTGGATTGTTGAAATCATATTTATAGGATTTTCTTTGGAGGCAATGATATACACAGAATAAAAGTGATGCATATCTGCTTTTCATGAACCACATTGCATTGTATGGAAAAGAATTAATTCCCTCAAAACGATTTTCTTCTATAGAAAAGAAGCTATATTATATTTGCATGTCTGTTGCTATATGATATGTATATCTGTAAGATTTTTTCATTAGCTATGTTCAATAGTAGTATTGTTTTCATCTTTGTATAGTTTGTTTAATAAAGCAATGTATCATGTTGTTTGTTATTCTTGTTTATCTTGGAACTATGACTTATGTGCAATTGGAAGATCTTATTCATGTTTCTATTATTTTTGTTTTTTTTCCTTGTAACTATGATCTATGTGCAATTTGGAGGCTCCTACTCTTGTTTCTATTATCTTTTTAACACTATCATGTATGCAATCAGAAGGCTATTGGATTGATGCAAAACTGTATGGGGAACTCAAGCCAAAACAATATGAGACATTGTTTTATTAAGCAAATTACACAAAAATGGAAACAGTTCTACTACTAAACATAGCAGGTAAACAAATCATACAGACACACATATAGTACATCAATAGACAGATCATACAGCTTCTTTGTTGTAGAACAAAATTACTTTCTAGGAATTAATTCTTTCCCATACAATGCAATGTGATTCATGAAAACTAAAAATGCATCACATTTATTCTGTGTATATCATTAAATATGATTTTAATAATCCTTTCCTTGTAGAATTTGTAGGTAAAAATGCCTCATGATAAATAGCGTGTGATGTACATTATAATCACAGATGGACTAAACGTCTGTCTAGGAAATTAGACAGCCATAATTGAAACGTGTTATAATAATATAGCGAGTCATGTGTCCTCCACCCATCCATCAATAATGTAAGCTCGAACTTATCTAGTCGAGCACCTCCCGGTGTGTAACCTATATATACCCATATGCTCTCCATTGTAAATCATCGCAGTTTGAAGGAAGAAATATAATCTGCAGTGTGTTTGATACACAGTGTTGTTTGCAGTCTCAGTGAGTGAGATTGAAGCTTCTTAAGTGAAGTAGATCCTCTATTGCTTGCGCTACGCGGCGTTATTCAATAAAGTTTTTTTCGAACAGTGCAAGTTTCATCGCTCTACAGCTCTCGAAGTGATACGCGACACCGCTCAGAGAGTGTTCGAATTCTGAATTTTTGCCATCATGTTGTGATTTTATTTTCCTTATTGTATATTATCACCATTGCCATGGCCTCGCCTCCATCCACTCCACCTAATACTCCAGAACTAGTCGTGCCATCCTATTCCACACCATCACCCTCTAGTTCTCCAGCGCACTCTTTTCCATCACCATCAACTTACCATGCCTGTATAAATGGAGCCATATTTGACTATCTCATGACCTGCAACCCTGAGAACCCTGTCGAATGGGTTCCACCCCCAAATGGTATCAGAGCCTTGTCAGAAACTATAGTTCAACAATCAAGAGCTTGTCCTGCACCCCCATTAGTCCCTCACCTTGAATTTGCCAGTGAACTTGCTAAGATCGCAGCAAAAACGGCTGATGAAAAAATTGATATCACCAACCAATATTATCATCTCATGGGATTGATGTACAGTTCATGTCCATCCTTAGATCGTATCGATCAACCCAATCCTTTGGATGAATTTGTGCTCATCAGATCAAGACCTCAAAGTGCTCCAGCAAAGCTGCAAGGAGAACCAACTTTAGTAGATCAGCTCTACATGTCAATCAAAGAAAATAATGGCAAGGTAGAAGACTCAAGACAATGGATTCCAAGCTCCATGGAATATGAAGCCCCTGGTCCATATCAGGCAGAAGATGATGAAATTCTCACAAAATGGGATGAAGGCGAAATTGAAGCTTATAAGGATAAAGCGCCAAAGATCTATGATGAAGACTTAGCTACTCAGCAAACAGAAGAAGAATTGCAAGCATGGCATAGATGGGAACATGGTGAACAATCTGATGCAGTCTATTATGAACTTGAAGATGTAGATTGGGATACTCATCGTGCTTTTATGATGAGATCATCAACTCAAAAGATTGAAGAAACTGAACTTACTGAAGATCAAAAGGTTGTCATTCTGTTTCATGAAGCTTTATTGAATAAAAAGTCATTTGTTGCCCAAGATGGAAAGCTAGAGTTTCCAAAGATTACCAAGAAGGCCATTTATAACTTCTCAACAGTATTCAATCATCGTTTGATGACTTCAATCAAGCAGTCAGAAGCCATCCTCGAAATCAAAGGAGCAGGAATCAGACCAGTGTTCTTACCATTCTTCACAAAGGAAGAAATTGTTAAATGGAAATCAAAAGGTCACAATTATGTGCATCTGGGACAGATCGACATAATAGTAAGTCCAAAGTTTAATTATGATCTAAATGCTGAATTTCTAGTCACTTTATTGGATAGTAGAATTATTGGCAATGGAATAGAAGATGACCCAAAAACAGTTTGGGAATTGTCAAAAATTTGTCAGTTTAAGGGAATTCTAAATGTTGATGCTATTTGTTCAATCCAGCCTAATTTTCAATTATCTTTGAATGATGAACATATTACCTCTACTCTGCTTTTATGTGTTGAAATACATGGAATAAGATTATTGCCAAGAAGTGTTTATGCCGCAATAGGAGCTACAAGTACTTTTCAGTTGTCAAATACTGTGTTTATGAATCATAAACTCAAATGGGGAGTTAAGTTTCCACTAGGAAGTAAACATTTATTAGAATGTGAAAGATCAATAGAAGCAGAAGGCTATGTGCAAGGGTTTCCTAGAATCCAGAAGTTTTTAAAAGATCAAGAGTTTGTGAAAAGTCCAAAACAAAAAAGAAGGTTTAGTAAATATCCGATTCAACAGTTTGGTAGAAGTGCCGTAATTGAGTTAGCCGCATTACCTCCAGTTTTACCATCAGTTCAATATGATGAAGAAAGTAGCAGTAAAGCTAGTAGTAAAGGAAGCAATAACATTGATTGCAAAGGTTCTCTCTTTATGATGCAAAATATAAGAGAAGTCAAGGGTAAAAGAATCCAGCAAGGTGGAAAATGGCCACCCAAAGCTTCATATCATACAACAATTTCTGAAGACAAAACTCTAGAAACAAGAGCTGATTGTAGTTATTTGTTAGAACATGCAATTGAAGATAGTCAAAATCAAAAAGAAGAAATAAGACAATTAAATTATCTGTTACACTGGACTAGTTATTGCAGTCATAACATGAATCAGCTAGAACAGAAATTACAAGATATTTGGGATCAGATGGATCACTATGAAAAAATGGTAAGACTTGGTTCCCTAGCACCCAAAGACTTGGTTCAAGAAGTTGTCCTAGACATGCCTTCCAGAGAAGAGAAGATCTTGGTGGAGTATGAAAATGTTGTGGTTGATGGGCCTGCAAGGTAGCGCCCAATGCAGGCCCCCTGTGGCATGTGTGGTAAGGCAGGCCATGCTTCTACATCTTGTCGGTTGGCCCACAATGCACATGGCCTGAAGTAGTCTGAGGATGGTTGGACAACTGTTACTTAGAAGGGGGACAAGAATCCTACGAAGGGTCAGGCCTCAAATGTGATGTCCAAGCATGCTCGAACTTCATCAGGGGGAGGTCTTGTTGTGGATAGGGACAAGGCACAAGTTGGGGGGATGGCAAGTAAAGATGCTTGCCCACCTCGCATGGTTGTGCAGAAGGAGGGACCAATTTCCCCCATTTGAGATGTGATGGGGGTGGCTCAAGGAGCTTCAGGGGGTAATGGGTTGACTTCAAGTGGTGAGGAGGTCCTTGCCTCTCTAGGGTTGCTTGCCAATGAGGAGAATGGGACACCTTCAAGCCTTGACGGGGGACTTGGGAAAGGGTTTTCCCCAGTGGAGTGTTGGGCTTCACTTCAAGGGTAGTCCTCTACCCTCCATGGACGAGGTTCTGAAAGGGGGTGTTTTTGTGGAAGGGGAAGGATTTCCAATCTCTAATTTGAAGAAGGTCGGTAGACCATCGGGCCTTGTTTCCCGATCTAAACAAGCCTAGCGAGAAATTGACCTAGGGGTCCAAAGGACCATCCAGGATGTTTACAAGAGACATTCTTTTGGCAGACCATGAGGATCCTCTCATGGAACTACAAGGGACAAGGTACACCCTACAAATGTTGTACCCTAAAGGAAATGGTGGCTAAATAGCATTGTGATGTGGTGTATCTACAAGAGACTAAGCTTCAATAGTGGGAACTCGGTTGGTTAAGGTGGCCTAGGTGGCATTCCCATTTTGTGCCCTGTCAAGGGAGGGCTCGAAGGTTGGCATCCCTACCAAAGTGGCCTTTCATGGTGGTTGACTATTACATGTGGAGGATCAACATCCATCTTCCCCAAAAAGGACTCTGGATTATGAATTTCTATGGGGCTCAACAATGGGAGGCGTGTTTGCAAGAATTGAAACGAATTGGGCCCCTAATTGCAAAATGGATGAATTGGACACTAGTTGATGACTTTAACTAGAGGTTGTATGCATGGGAGAAGTCTAATGGGGATACTTCAAAGCCTCCTAGGGCTCAATAGTTTCAAGATTTTCTGATTTCCCATGGGCTGGTGAATGTGGAAATCAGGGGATGCAATTTCACATGGTGCAATCAGCGGAAAGGTCATGATCGAATCATGACAAAAATTAATAGGATTTGGTTGGGGTTGAGACTACTTATGGATTGGGGGTAATTGTCATTGGGAAAGAGTAGGTTGCTTCAAACCACTGACCTCTCCTATGTTTGTTGGGTCCCCCAGAGGACAAGGGGCCCAGGCTATTTAGATTTGAACAGCTTTGGCTGACAAAGCCATGGCTAAGACCATTGGTTGAGGAGATTTGGGGGGCCTACCCTTTGCAAGATGATCCCAGGGAATTTCTCAAGCAGGGCCCAACGTTGCTGAAACACCATATTTGGGGGATCAGGTCAGATGACAAGTACACTTTTAGGTACTGTCAAGGTTAGCTGTTGAGTCATTTGGAGAATATTCAGAGGGCACAGGAGATGGGTTAGACTCAGGAAGAGGATGCAGGAGCAGTGTTGAAAGAGCTTCAGGAGCTAGATAAGGAGGAAGAGGTGTACTGGAGGCAAAGAGGCCAAGCACAGTGGCTACAGGAGGGGGATTAGAATACGCGGTTCCTTTTTTGTTGCGACTTGTTTTGCCGGTATGTCCAAAGAGATACCCAGTTTAACCATTGCAAGGGTTCTGTTGGAGGGGCAACGTGAGGTCACCTAGGCAATGCTACATTATTGGTCTGAAATTTGGCAAAGGAAGGAGATGAAGCCTCTCTCCATTGATATCACACGGGTGTTGGGGGAGGAGGATAATCAGTTACTGCTTGTGCCTTTAGCCAAGCTAAGTTGGGGAAGGCACTAGTTTCTATGAAAGGGGGAAGGGCACCTAGTCTCGATGGATGGCCTATAGAGTTTTTCTAGACTTTCTTTGATATGCTAGGGGAGAATATTCTTAACGCCTTTAACGCGATGCTGTTTTGGGGGTAGGTTCAAAGGGAGATTAACTGCTCTCAATTGGTGCTCATTTCAAACCTATTGGGGTCTATAATACGCTGCTTAGGTTGTTCACAAAGATGTTGGTGGCTCGGCTGGCACCTCTTATGCATCAACTGGTGGGGGAAAAAAGACTGGTTTTGTCAAGGGAAGATATATACGAGACCAGATTATCCTAGTGCAAGAGGTGATGCACTTGCTTTGCATGAAAATATTTCTAGGTATGTGTTTGAAATTGGATATCACTATAGCTTATGACAGTTTCTTGGAGTGCTCTCCAGGAAATCATGTTGCGTAAAGGTTTTCATCCACATTTCATGAAATTATGTCAACACATTCGACGGCTGGATATGGAGGGGAGGCTATTGTGGGATGACTCTCCCCTCTTAGTGTCCCAAAACCTTGGACGGGGACTCACGTGCTGCAGTGATACTATGGCAATTGTGACGAATGCAGAATCACCAAGTTTTACGTGGGATTGCTCTGCTGGTTCCGACACAATGGGGGTGACACCGACGTATGAGTCGTCATGAGTAGAGTATAGGGTAAATCCTGTGCTTTGGCATTTGCTGGCCCATGCTGATTGGGCAAATGTGTTGGAGCGGCTCCATGGGGATCCAAACTTGGAGGATGGGCCATTCTTCATGAATTGGTTGGAGATATCACGTTGTTTCGGGGGGTTAGGATTGAAATTACAAAGGCTGCCATTGTTTGATCCCTGTAGGTGCCGGTTGAGGGGGAGGGGGTTCCAAGATGCATGGGAATTTTTCTCAAGGACTAGGAATGGGCAAGTGCCCAAGTCTACATTGGACCCCCTCTAGTAGGGTGCGACGGTCCTTGTGGATCATTTCTTAGTTCATTTCAACAACACATAGAAGTTGTTGGGAGTGCATTTTAGTTTCATGCGCTGCCTCCAAAGGGGGTATGTTGTGAACTTGCGTCATTACTTTTTGGGGGTTATGCATAGGAGGAAGAGGGGGATGCATTTAAGGCTTATCTTGGCCCTCTGGCAGGCAGCGCGGGACGTGGCATCGTTGAGAGGACCCCCTGGTCCTCCAAGGGCTTCAATAGTTCGAGCAATGTATGAGCAACATATGACACGAAGTGTTCTACCTTTAGTGGTGGACATTCCTACGAATTCTAGTGGCGTGGAGGAGGATTCCTCAAAGGGGAGATCCGATGGGAGGATGTTGTGGGGCACTAAGAGGGGAGAGTCATCATGGCCCCAAGACCAGCAAGTGGAGGCACCTTTGGTGGCTTGGTCTGAGCAAGGGTTGGAGCCAGGGGGAGTGGAAAAGGGGCATCAAAGACTTTAGGGGAGCAACTTGGGCTAGAGACAGTGGAGCAGGTGCGAGTGGAGGAGCGCATATTTTGGGCTAAGTGGCTCCAACTGCAGGAGGAAGAGTTCCAACAAGAGCTGGCACATCTGACTCAACAGTATGAGGAGGCTAGGGCAAAGAAGATCCACCGCAGTCTAGCTTAAGGCAGCAACCCTGCATGCTCTGGAAGATGAGCCCAAACAAAGGATACAGGATGAGTTGCAAGAGGAGGTCCGTATCCAAGAGGAGAAGCAGCGGGAGGAGCAGGAGCAGAGGAAGGAGAAGGCACAAATTCAGGAGCAAATTGACCGAGCACATGAAAACAATGCCCGTTTTTGGCTTCGGGAGGGACGTTGCCCTTACGTCATCCTTGACATTGGGTGCAATGCATCTTGGGGTGTGTTGATGTGGCACATTCAGCAACAAAGCAAGGAGTTTCATCTAGATGAGGAGGGTACTGCTGTGGAGCGGGCATGTAAGGAGGCTAAGTTCAAGGAATTTCAAGAAGTGGTGACTTTCATTGATACAGAACACCATAGAGCATTGCTAGATGCAGTCCATAGTCAAGAACAGAGCTACCGTCGATGCACTACGTTGCTGTTTCATTTGTAGAATGTGATTTGGGGTGGGGATTGCTTGGGTGTTTCTATTTTTCTAGTTCCGTTATATTTTTTTTTCTTTCTTTTTTTTCTTTTTTGTGCTTTTCTTTATTTCCTGTTGGTTTTCAAACGATTTTCCTAGGTCCAAGTTTGCTGAGTACAAGTTGGGGGTCCCATGGGGTAGATTTTGCCACCCAATTTTGTGGTGGGGTTTCAAAATGGGAGTCTCCCCCTATTAAAAAAGGGGAGGTTTTTGGGATGAGGGGACATTCCTCTCCCCATGTTTTTGGAGATTTCTTTCTGATGTACATAATGCCTTTTGATTAATATAATCCCAATGTTTCTCCAAAAAAAATTTATTATTCAAAAAATTAATTAATTAACTTATTCATTATCATGATGCTCAAAATGATAAGGATATGAGTTGAGGGCAAACTCCTTGTTCTCCCAAGTTTGTTGGTAATAATTTGACCACTGGACAAGCACTTTGGCAATGGTTTTATTCTATAGCTTCTTTGTTTTTTAATCTTTAATAGCAATGTGCTTAACCTCAAAGCTTGCATTTGGTATATCTTCCTACTTCAGGGAACTTCTCATTGGTTTAACCCTCATTAATACTTGGTCTTCTATCTGGAACTCTTTCTTAAGATGATGTTGATCAGTATACCCTTTTCACTTATCATGGGCTCTTTATTAAGATGATGTTGATTAACATACCCTTTTCACTTATCATGGGCTCCTTGTAAGTTCTGTTGACAATATTTTCCATAATCTTCTTTTCTCTTTCTTTCCATTTTGCTCTCAAGGCTAACCCAGCCCAAGTTAGTGGTGTTTGGCAATTTTGCCCATACACAACTTTAAATGGGGTGCTATGTATGAATCCTTGGTAGTTGTTATAATGGGAAAATTTGGCCAAGTGTAAGTAGTTTTCCCAAGTCTGGGGTCTACTCCCAACATAACTTCTTAAAATATCCTCCAATGTTCTATTAACTTGTTCCATTTGGCTATTAGTTTCAGGGTGGTACACCGTACTAAACTTTAATTGTATCTCAAGTTCCATGAAAATGTTTTGCCAAAATTCACAAATATACTTGAGGTTTGTATTTGATGAGATCGATTTGAGACATCTATGTAGTTGGAATATTTTTTGAACAAATTTTTAGCCTACTTCTTTTACTATGTTGGTAGACTTTAGAGATATGAAAAGAGTCATCTTCATGAAACGATCAACCACTACCAATATTGAGTCATTCCCTTTTTCGATCATTGTTAATCCTACAATGAAGTCCATGGTGACGTTTTTTCATTTCCATTTCCATGTTGGAACTTCTAATGGTTGCAATAAGCCACTGGCTTATTTTGCTCAACTTTTACTCTTTGACAAGTTGGACAATTTCTAATGTAAGTATATACATCATTTTTCATTCAAGGCCAAAAGTAAAACTTGCATAGCATCACATAGGTCTTGATTTAACCAGGATGTCTAGCATATGGTATATCACAGGCTTCACTTAGTAACTTGTGTTTCCATATCCCTTCTAGAATACACACTATCTCCCCCTTCATCAACAAACTGTTTGGGAAAAGATGGTAGTTAGGTTTGGAGGTTATGTTGGTTAAGATTTGCTTAAAGTAAGAGTCTTCGTTTATTTGATCTTTAATGTCTTCTTCCATAGGAGTTGTTACAACATCAATCATCAAGTTCCACATCCGGTTGAGGGCATCAACAACTACATTATATTTTCTTGGAAAATATTTGATCCCAAAATCATATTCTACAAATAGTTCCACCCATTTACGTTGTCTTGTATTTAAAATGGGTTGTCTCTACATATATTCTAGACTTTTGTGATCAATTTTAATACAAATCTTTTTCCACAAAGATAATGTCTCCAAACTTTTAAAACATGTACAATCGTTAATAATTCCAAATCATAGGTTGAATAATTTACCTTGGCTCCTCGTAATTTACGAGATTCAAAATATACCGCTTTGTCTTCTTGTTAAAGAAGAGCATTTATGCCCACTCTACATGTATTCGTGGATATTTTGAATGGTAAATCTTCATCTAAGAGCTTTAGGATAGGTGTCGTTGTTAATAGCACCTTCAATCTTAGAAATGCTTCCCTGCATCTTCCATCAAACTTAAACACACGTTTTTCGTGCAAGAGGTCAATCAAAGGGGTTACAAGAGTAGAGTAATCTTTAATAAAGCAATGATAAAACCCTGTTAGATGAATACCTTTAAAACCCTATGAAGAATTATCTCACCTGCTCACAATTCGTTTTGATCTTTATCACCATTAAAGGTAAAGATGAATACCTTACCGATGAAGCGGTCCAACCAAGGAAGGAAGATGCATCCTTCAAGCATGGAAGACAAAATAATTTGGTTGAGTCATGGCTTCTCAATTCCATGACAAATGAGATAGGAAAAAATTTTCTCCTATAGCAAATAGCAGCAAATATTTGGGAAGCTGTTAAGGAGGCATACTCACATGTCAAGAACAACTCCGAGTTGTTCGAGATTGAGAGTATTCTTCATGATCAACAACAAGGAGATCTCAACGTCACACGATACTTCAACATTCTCAACCATCATTGGCAATAATTAGACATGTTCCAAGAATACACATGGAAGTGTCCTAACGATGCCGCATATTACAAAAAGATTGTTGAATAAGCACACCTATATAAGTTCTTAATTGGCCTGAATAAGAACTTGGATGACATTCGTGGATGGATTTTATCAAAGAGCCCTCTACCAAGTCTTCATGAAGCATTTGCCGATGTTTGACGTCAAGAGAGCCACAAGAAGATCATGATGGGAAAGCAAGGCACATCCAACAATTTTGAAGCTTCTACAATGGCAATTCGTGGAGGATAGCCAACATTCAACAATGGAAAGAAGAAAAAGGAGAGGCCTAAATGTGACCATTGTCACAAACTTGGTCACACAAAGGATCAGTGTTGGGAATTACACAACAAACCCGATGATGCCAAATCTACCGCTCGTAGGGATAGCAGAGGACATCCAGCCACAAATGAGAAAAAACCATAAATCATCGAGACCACTCTCTTTAGCAAAGAACAACTCGAATTACTCCAGAAACTGTTCAAGCAGTAGCAGACCAGTTCATCCTCCTCTCTCATAGCCACCAAATCCATTGCTCACAGATGTAAAATCATGCACGCTTTCAATGTTAAAGGAAAAAAGGAAAAAATTTTGTTGTTTGGATAGTTGACTCTGGGGCATTTGATCATATGACTGAAGACTCACGGTTATTTATTGAAATCAACCTGTGTAAGGAGAAGTGGCATGTTCGAATTGCTGATGAAACACATTCTCAAGTGGCTGGAATTGGAACAATGAAATTAACCAAGGATTTGACACTTCACTCGATTTTGTTTGTTCCAAAGTTGGATTGCAATTTGTTATCTATCAATAAACTTACACAAGATTATAACTGTCACTAAATTTTTCAAAAACTTGTGTGATTTTCAGGATATGGATACAAAGAGGACAATTGGTATGGCTAAGGAAAGTTCGGGGTTATACCTACTCACAAGCAATAACTCTCCGCATGGACAAGGTCTAAAAGTTGGTAGTCAATGTTTTCAAGATTCATCTTCTAGTGTTTCTATTTCTCATTCCAATAATGAAGCTATGCTATGGCACTTTCGTTTAGGTCATCCCAATTTTTTGTATATTGAAAGATTGTTTCCATTATTATTCAAGAATAAAAATCCAAATTTGTTCCAATGTGAAGTGTGTCAATTTTCAAAGCATACACGAAGTTCATTTCCAAAATCAATCATACAAACCTTCTCATCCTTTTTCAATGTTTCATAGTGATGGGTGGGCTCCCTCTCAGGCAAATCATCTTTCAAGATCTCGATGGTTTGTGTCATTCATTGATGATCACACTTGCATGACATGGGTATATCTCTTAAAAGAAAAATCCAAAGTTGATCAAGTCTTCAAAAATTTCAACATCATGATTCAAACTCAACTTCAAACCAAAATTCAAATTCTTAGAACAGACAATGGCAAAGAATATTTTAAGTCTGTTTTGGGAGAATATCTATTGAGTCAAGGAATCATTCATCAGAGTTCCTGTGTTGACACCCCACAACAAAATGGCATTGTAGAACGAAAAAATAGACATCTTCTTGAAGTTGCCTGGTCCTTAATGTTTTCAACCAATGTTCCCAAACAATTCTAGGGAGATGCCATCCTCACTACATCATTCTTGATAAATCGGATGCCTTCTCGTGTTCTCAAGTTCCAGACTCCACTACAAACACTCTTGAAATATCACCCCTCCTCTTGGCTTGTGTCTACCATTCCACTCAAAATTCTTGAGTGCTCAGCTTTTGTCCACATCCACTCACAAAATTGAGGGAAGTTAGACCCATGAACAATCAAATGTATTTTCTTGGGATATTCATCAAATCAAAAAGGGTACAAGTGTTATTCTCCAATCAAACAATGGTATTATCACTCTATGGATGTCTCTTTATTTAAAAATCAACCCTTTTATCCCAATACTACCATTCAGTGGGAGAGTGAATATAATAAGGAATGCCAATCTTGGGATGTTAAGAATGATTTAGAATTCCCTCATAACATTGAAACTCCTATAGTTTTCACTTCTGAACATGTCAACCAAGCCTCCCAATCTACTCTACATGAGTCCACTTCTCAAGAGCCCAACCCTGAGTCTAACCCTTCTTCAAACTCACCAACGAACGATGAGCTAAGTGTCCATTCCAGAAGAGGAAGTGCACAACATTAGGGAGAGCCTCTGGCTTCTCCTGAACCTATCCAAAAGCCCAACTCGGATTCATTAAATGAAGGTAACACAATTTCTGAGATTGTTACTAGTGATACTCCTGATGATTTGGGTTGGCCAATTGCTCTAAGGAAGGGAGTTAGATCATGCAACATCCTATTCCTAATTATGTCTCTTACTCTAATTTGTCACCAAATTTTCAGGCCTTTGTTACGAGTTTGGATGCTGTACAAGTTCCTACTAATGTCCAAGAAGTGCTCAAATTGCTGATATTCTAACAAAAGCCTTACCTAGAAAATGTTTCGAAGAATTAAGTTCCAAGCTCGAGATGAACAATATTTTCAGCCCAGCTTGAGGGGGAGTGTGGAATTATTCTAGGCATTAATCAATCTCTCTAATTTGTTATTTTATTTGCTATTTTAGGAATATAGGGGATTCAGTTCTATCTTTGACCAAAACTTATGAGGCATTATTAGAAGGTATCTTTGTTTCCTTATTTTGTTGAAGATTAGTTATCAACTTTCCCTATATTTTCCCTATTCTTTTTATCAACTTTCCCTGTACTTTCCCTATTCTTTAGGAACATCGTTTCTTGTACTCATTATATATAGCCTATACGGCAGTAATGAAAAAGATGTGAGAATTCTTATTCTTCATAGAATTCCACATTAAAATTCTGCACCAAGTTATTAGACAATCTCACAATCTCCTTCAACATGTCTTGCATATACTTCCTGAACCTTGGATTTGATTAATGGAGCTCCTCTTGAACACCTTTGATCTCATTAATTTGTTGTTCAAGAGCATTCATATGATCATTGACGTAGGACTCCATAGTTCTACAATGCATTTTTCTAGATTCCAAACATTGGTAGGCCAAGACAACAAGGCAAGGTGATTGTCCATTACCCTCAATGACCCATTTTATGGATTCCAAGAATGGTTAATTGCCCTCAATATTTGATGAAACCAAAGAATCACCTAAGAGAACTGTGGAGCATACCATTGACATTTTCCCATGTACAAAACCAATCTTGAAAGCCCCGTATAGGCTTTCTACGTCAAAACTAAAGGAATTAAAGGTACAACTAGATCAATTACTAGATGAAGAGAAAATTCATCCTAATGTTTCACCTTGGGAAGCACTAGTTCTATTTATTAAGAAGAAGGATGGTCCTCAAGGTTGTGTATTGATTATAAGGCGCTAAATAAAGTAACAACCAAGAACACCTACCCCTTGCATAGAATACATAACCTATTCGATCAAGTTATAAGAGCATGTTATTTTTTCCAAGATTGATTTGAAATCAAATTATCATCAAATAAGGATCAAAGAAAAAGATATTGAAAAAATTGTGGTTAGAATTAAGATATTGAAAAAATTGTGGTTAGAATTAAGTACAGACTATACGAATTTGCCGTGATGCCATTTGGATTGACTAATGCGCCTCCAACATTTATGGCCTTGCTAAATAATATTTTCAGGAAATACCTTGATAAATTAGTTATTGTATTCATGGACGATATACTTGTTTATTCCAAGTCAAAGGAGGAATATGTGAAACATTTGAAAATTACCATTGAATTCCTTAAGCAAAACCAATTAAAAGCAAAACTAAGGAAGTGTGAATTCTTTAAACAAGAAGTATCGTATTTGGGCCATATCCTATTGAAACAAGGATTACAAGCAGATCCGTCTAAAATTAGTGCAATCTGAGAATGGACAATACCTAAGGATGCTACTACAATTCGTAGTTTTCTAGCTCTAATAGGGTTTTATCATCATTTCATTAAAGATTACTCTACTCTTGTAACCCCTTTGACTGACCTCTTGCAAGAAAAACATGTTCAAGTTCAATAAAAGATGCAAAGAAACATTTTTAAAATTGAATTTTTTATTAACAATAGCACTTATCCCATATGAAGAATTGTCATTTGAAGTGTCCACATATGCCTATGAAGTAGGAATCGGTGCTATTCTTTCACAAAAAGACAAAGTGGTATGTTTTTAACCTCGTAAATTTTGAGGAGCCAAGGTAACTTATTCAACCCATGATTTGGAATTATTAGTAATTGTACATATTTTAAAAGTTTGAAAACATTAATTTTGTGGAAAAAGATTTGTGTTAAAAATTAAACACAAGAGTCTAAAATACCTGGAGAGATAACCCATCTTAAATACAAGAAAATGCAAATAGGTGGAACTACTTGTTGAATACAATTTTGAGATCAAGTACATTCTAGAAAAATATAATGTAGTGGCTAATACCCTTAGCCAAATATGGAACTCAGTGATTAGTGTTGTAAAAATTAAGGATCAAACAAAGGAAGATCCTTACTTTAAGTGAATCTTAACCAACATAAGCTTCGAACCCAACTACTATCTTTTCCTAGAAAGTCTATTAATAAAGGGAGAGTGTGTATTCCAAAAGGGATCTAGAGACACAAGTTATTAAGTGAAGCCTATTAAGTACCATATGTCGAACCTCCTGGTTATGTCCAGACCTATGTGATGTTATGTAGGTTTTATTTTTTGGCCTAGGATGAAGAATGATGTATCTACTTACATAGGAAATTGTCCAAGTTGTCAAAGAGTAACAGCAAAGCAAATTAAGCCAAGTGGCTTATTGCAACACTAGAAGCCCAAATATGGAAATGGGAAGACATCACCATGAACTTCATTGTAAGATTACTGGTGACTAAAAAGGGAATGACTCAATCCTGGTAATGGTCAATTGCTTATCAAAGGTGGCTCATTTCATGTCCCTAAAGTCTACCAACACAGCAGAACAAGTAGCCTAGAAATTTGTTTGAGAAGTAATCCGACTACATGGATGTCCCAAATCAATCGCATCAGATAAAGATCCCAAGTTTATTTCTGAATTTTGGAGAAACTTTTTCAAGGAGCTCATAACACAATTAAAGTTCAACACGGGGTACCACCCTGAAACCGATGGCCAAACAAAACAAGTTACCAATATATTAGAGGATATTTTAAGAAGGTATATTGGGAGTAAACCCAAGACTTAAAAAAAACTACTTACACTTAGCTAAATTCACCTATAATAACAACTACCAAAAATCCATACATAGAACCTCATTTGAAGTTGTACATAAGCGAAATTGTCGAACACCATTAACTTGGGCTGACCTTGAGAGCAGAATGGAAAAAAGATGAAATGAAAATTATGAAAAATATTGTTACATGGATAAAACAGAATCTACAAGCAACCCATAATAAGTACAAAGGGTATGTTAATCAACACCATCTCAAAAATGAGTTCTAGATAGGAGACCAAGTATTAATGAGGGGTAAACCAACAAGAAGATCTCTAAAGTTAGGAAGATATATCAAAGTAGCTCTTGGACATTGCGGTCCTTTCGAAGTCTCAAAACAAATTGGTGAACTAGCATACCATCTAGATCTCCCAACGAATTTAAAGATTCATCTAGTCTTCCATGTTAGCCTATTAAAAAAGTTTCATAAGAATGATGTACCTTATGTGTTGGATTAGAATAACCTACCCCTAAGATCTAGCACGAGCTTTGAGGTTAAGCCCATTGGTATTAAAGATCAAAGAATGAAGAAGCTACGAAATAAAATCATTACTGAAGTACTCATACAATGGTCAAACTATGAACAACAAACTTGGGAAAACAAGGAGTTCATCCTCAACGCATATCCTCATCTTTTTTAGAATCATGATAATGACTAAGTTAATTAATGTTTTGAATAATAAAAATTATTAGAAGACTAATATATAGTTTTTGTGCAAATGATAATACTAGAGCCAAGGATAACAAGCAAACTAAGGATGTAACCAGTGAGCAGCTGAACATTGAAGAGGAGCTCGAGGACAAGCTAGATTTTCAAGGGGGGTAGATTGTAATGTCACATCCCTTGTTAAAGGCGGAGTTGTATTATTAACAATGTAATTAACCTTTGAATGAAGGGATGTTTCATTATGAGGAGTTGTAACTATTCACAGTACCCTTCAAATAAGGCCAGGGACTTAGAGGTCATGCCATGCATCGAGGTATGAAGCCAACAATGGCAAGTGATGAAAGCTAGGTAAAGCGGAACTGATCACCCCTTCATTCAAAAGTTAATTACATTGTTAATAATACAACTCCACCCTTAACAAGGGACAAGACATTACATTTAGGACAATGTTGAATATCGGTCTCTTACACCAACTGAAGATAACAATGTTGCATGCCCAATTCCAGTCGTGAAATGATCCTCAAACAGAACCATTCAGACTCACCTCAGGACCACAACCCTGCTTGACTTTCATCTTCCACAAGACTTTGGTTTTGCAAGCTTGTATATGCAGACGATTTATTATTTTTCAGAAGACTGGGATTTGGTTGATTTTAGTTTTTGCCCTTGATTTAGGATTGGTTTCATACAGCTTCAGTTATAAGGTCTCATGTATCCCTTTCTCTTTTCTCACGTACCCCTTTCTGTTTTCTAAGTAAACAGATTACAATAGATACACAGTACTCATGCCTCCTCAGAAATAAAATAAAAATAAATGCTGTAGTTATGTTACAAGATTAGCTACCACTGAACCAAGATAACAATTTCAAATGAATTATGTCACACTCTAGTATGATAATACCATCTCTATCAGCACTTACAACTGCAACCTTCATTATCGTATAACAATGTAATAGAATACATGGTTAGAAGTTACTCTTACCTAGACAAGCAATTAAATAATTTCCAAAACTATATAATGTAAATGCTTCATAACAGTTTCTTAAATTGTCACACTCTATAGAAAGCCTTCTGTCAGCCAGCGAATTATCTGCAACACCAAAAGTATTTTTTGTGTCAAAAAAATATGAGCATAGCATACTACCTTATTCAAAATAACATTATCCCAACTATAAGAAATTATCACGAAGGTTGGTTAATTAAGTATTAGAAAAGGAAAATTTCCTGTATGAACAAAAATCAAAGAAAATCTTTCGTCAAACTTCATATGCCATGACATGTGTCTACATGTTTGTAGAAGCTAGCAAGGCTTTTAACAGCGAAAAAGATGAAACAATGCAATACAAATATCCTTAGAAGAAAAAGCATCTCAGTCTTTTCATCTGTTCAAAATAAAAAGAGTAGACAACTGCCAGACAACCTTCCCTGATAAAGCTAAGCATGGATTATGCTATCCATTTGAAAGGTTAGTTTGACATTCTTTTGTAGCACCAACATTAAAACAGGATATTCCTTTTCTTATTCCTTGTGTGACTTTGATTTTATCAGATTCCTTTAAAAGAATGTTATTGCATAACATTAACTTCTTATGGTTAAAGTTCATAAAATCTCTTCATTATTGAGGGTCTCAATGAACAAGTATTTGTTTTTAGTATCATTACTTTTATTTCAGGCCATGGACTAAGCAAGTGAGTATTTCAGCCCTTTAATTGGTCTACCAAATGTTGAGACCCATAAGTGTTTGTTTCTTTAAAGAAAATACATTAGCATTCTAATTTAATGCACAACGTCAGAATCTTTATTTGATGCTTATCTCTAACTTGTGTTTGTTTTTAAAGTCGTAATTATTGGTTGACAAACCAATGAATTAACAACCGAGTTGGCACATCATTGGCCTTTTAGTTTTTGTAAATAAATACATAGCTGTATAGCCTTTAACGGAAAATAATACCCCATGTGATGAAACTGCTTGTTTTTCCTTTTTTCTTATTTTTATTTGCTTTCCTTTAAAACATGACTACACTAAGATGGTAATTTAAAGACCCCAATAGGCCCTACATTAACTATTCTCTTGTAACTCACACTTTAGTGTTTATGTTAAATGTTTTGTATGTTTGGCATGCCTTGCAGGAAAGATGCAACATTTTCCGACATTCAAGAATCATTCATAATATATTCTTCCCCATACCACGAAATAATGAACAGATGGGTTGGACCTTTTATTTTTATGCAGATTATCCTTGGAAGAAAACTTTATTATCCCTGTCTAACACTAAGTTTACATGAGCTTACTAACCATATACCAGTCCTACATACCACGGGTCCTCTATCTAGAGGAGTATCAAAGTACAGTCTAGAAAGGATGGTGAACCAAACCTTATTTATTTGGCAAAAACTCCAAAGGAATCCAACTCATGTCCAGATGATGGTCAGACTCAGATATATTGTTGGAAGGCCTTTAATACCGTATACAGCCTCCCATTGGATATGTCTTGTTATCCATTTCATCCACAAACCTTTGAAATTTAAATACAATAAGAGAGAGTAAATTAGTCAGTAAAATCATAGTGGAAGCTAAACAAGACATCAAACAACATCCATGAGTATTGATTACAAAACAAAACCCTGTCATAGATAGTTGTCTGTTACAACATGCCCTCAATGAAAATCAACTAGGCATTAAACTACAGGCTAAATAAGATAGAAATGTGTCAATTAGGCTCTTTAAGCAACTCGCATAGATATCAAGGCCTTTTTACACTTTGAATAAATTAGTAATTACCCTTGGTCCATTATCTGAGGTATAGATTTCCCCCTCGCCTATCTAGTCCTAAAATTGTTTGCGTTAATGAAAAAATATCAACTTACAGAGGGTTCTACACTAGTAATACGTATATGTATTATGCACAATTATCAAACTATTATGCCCAGCTGGCATTATACCAGTGATATAAACAAAACCACTCTTCAAATTTGATCATATGCCGAGCGTTATAGATAATTGAAAAGGAGATAATGAAGAAAAAAAAAGCACCTTCTACCAGTTGCCAAGCATTTGTGTTTAGAAACCATGGTAGAATTATTCACTAGACTATTAAAACAGGGCAGATAAAAACAGTTTCATAAGAAGCTTTTAGAGAGAACTTTGCAGTTTACTTACACAAATTTATGCAATAGGCATACCGATTCAATTGCATTGACTGGAACCATGAAGATAACACAGATTATCTACTTTTGCTCCTGAAAATCAAGTTCATGAAATCATCTGAAGCATTAGTCCTCAGTTAACTAGCCACATGGACTTTGTCATTAACAATTTGCAAAAAAGGTATAAGGCTGCTGCTGTAACATTAACAACAAAAACTGTGATATTTATTGTCCATAGTTAAATCTTTGCTTAGCAAATAAAAGACATCCATTATTAATTTACTAATGTCCCATGACAAAGCAAGTTGGTAGTGAAAACAAAAAAAAAAAACAGAATATTCAAGAGAATCAATCAGAAATTTTTGACATTACCGTATCTGGAACTATATTAATCAAGTAGGCAATCAAATGAAATGCAAGAAACAAACAGACAATCAACAAGGAAAGGTAAACTTATAGTAGGTCTTTAGTAACAGCCCTTGTAATCTTATAGCAAATATACCTAAGCATTTTTCAATTTATTATTAATTGGACTTAAAATAAATAATATGAGAAGTTTAGCATGGTCATGAATAGAAATGCACTGGCAGATACGAACTTGCTCTAGGCAGGTCAGCTTTCTGTTGCCGTGGCATCCACTGCATCACAAACAGAAAATACAATATTTCATCCCAATAGTTGATTTTACATTTTAAGTTGATGAATAATTGTTACATAATGGTCCTGATGCTAACCGAGTATTTTTAAATAGTTTTATGCAAGTATTAACAGTTTCTAGAATTTCTTTTTACTTGTTCCAGCACATAATTATGTTGATTATATATTTTATCAATTCAATTTTTCAAAGGCTACAATTTTTCTATAGAATTATTTGTCTCAGTGAGGCAGGTTTGCATTTATTGCAATCATTTTATATTATTTTGAACTTTATAAAGGACTGCTTGATATTAACGATGTATTATCCAGAAAAACTATGTTTCAAAGCATTGGCTATATTAGAATAATACAATGAAATATATGAGGGAATGACACTTACCTTTTGATATCATTTGGTAGGAATTTTAAAGCATGTTGTATGTAAGGCATCCAAAGGGAGAATCATTGTGTGATCCTCCAATAAAGCCAGTTAATTTTGTAACATAGGCAGAACCACTACTTGGTCGTAGCTTGAATTCGTAACTTGTTGGTTGACAAACCAACGGACTACCAATTGATCTCCCACCACATTGACAATATTAGATTGGTCAAGTTAATATGAATTTACAAAGTGCTCTGATTCAGTTGAAATGTTGTAGGATGACATGTTTTTTAACTGTGCTTTAAAATGATCCATGTAGTTATTTTTTACATTAGTATTATAATCAGTGAATTTTTTATAATTAAAAGATCTAGCTCTTCATACAAGCAAATGGCAAAAAGAAACTCATGTATATGACCCCAATTTATTGGGAAAAGGCTAGGAGGAGGAGGAAGATGACGACAACAATATTTCCTTAAAAATTATTAATTATCAGACTTTATCCATTTAACTATGGCATGGATACGCTCATTTTTATCACAGGGTGTTCTTTATATGAAAGCAATTGAGACTTCACAATTTTCAATTTGCTTAGCTTAATCATAGATAAAAGAAAATGAACTCCTTTACTAGAGGCTTAGACACAGTGAGGGCATTAAATCCATTACTAGGGATTCATAACAAATTTCTTCATCCCTTACAACATTTGCAAACACAGCTTATTATAATTCTTTTCATCTTTGTTATTATTATTTTTCTTATTCCACTTCTTGGCCCTATTCTTAAAATAGTTATTGGTCTAACATTTGATCATTACATTTGCCATTGGGTTCTTTAAATTATCAAAACATTGATCTATATCATGACTACCCTGATTCTGACAAATGTGATAGAACCTAGTAGATTCTACATCATTAGAGAAATAGGTCGTTGTCCAAGCCTCTTCTTCCCACACTTTTGAGCACAACTCCAGCATGATGTAGGTCTTCATGCCATTCTTCAGTGTCTGACAAAAAAACCTCATATGATGACACAATGCCCTTAATAAACAAAATTTAATGGTTTCTTCTAGTACTGTTGTGTTCTAGACATTCAATCTAGCTTGAAGTGCAGGCATCTTTTAAACCAAGGATGCAATAGGTTCACTGCACATAAGTCTTATGGAATTCAATTGACTTTGTAAAAAAATGATCTTAGATTCATTCTTTGCATCCAAGGTTTTCTCAAGTTTCTTCGACATCGCATCAAAAGTTTTCTCAACTTTCTTCCACATCTTGTATACCGAATTCTTCCTCTAAACAAGTTGGACAAACTTCCTAGACACACTCCAGCCAATAGACATTTGTGTCACTTTGTTGTTATCATCCACCATGGCATCTTCATCAATTGTTGTTTCTAAACCATCTCTGTATAAGAAATCTCATTTGTAGCTACCAGACATTGTAATTTGTTATGTTTAACATCTGACTATCTAGAAGCATTGAAGCAATGCACATGCCTGTGTCCTCATCATAGCTAAGATGATCTTTTGTTTTAAGAATGGACTATGCTAGGAAGCCACATTTGAACTTCTAGATTCAAACACCCTACACTTTCTTCTTCTTCTTCTTCTTCTTCTTCATCCTAGCCTTGTCTGGATAAAACACTGTACAGTCTAATACCATAAAAGTTCTCTCTAGGATCTATTGCTTGATCATAGCAGCCAACAAAACAAGGAACAATCCAGGAAACAAGGTTAGAAAGATAAAAGAAGTTGAATTGATCTTCACGCATAATGAATGTGGAGAACCCAACATTATTTAAGTGATGCAAAATATCACAACAGAACATAAATAATTATAATAAATTAGTTAATAGTAAACACGAAATATTAAGACACATTTATTATCAATGCAGAAATAACATTTACATTATGAATATATACTGAAACTGAAACTAAATTTTTACTTATATCCATGAGATCTCTTGGATCTATTGGACCAGTTTCTGAATTCCTTTTACAGAAATTTTTTTTTTTTTTTTTATAACTTAATGGTACCCAGAGTCAAACTTATGACCTAGGGTTACCAAGCCAAGACCCTTACCACTAAGCTAACACCTCATTGTTATCCAAGGTTTTGATAACGTTATGACAATAAATAATATCAACTCTTCTTGTTTCTCATGCCAAGCAACGATCTCTTCAATGAATGAAGTGTAGCTAATGTGGCTCTTAGTATGACATATGACTTGCATCGTTCACACCACAGGTTCAAATGCATTATTTATATCAGGGTATAAAGAAATTCCGTAAAAAAGAAATATCTGAATTTGAATTCTATCCTAAGCCCTTATATTGAGATATAAAGAAATGGCTGAAACCTATAGTTGTGCCCAATAAATTCCTAGATCTTTTCTGGAGGCAACAAAAGATCCCTGGAACTTTTCTAAATGTAATAATAAATTCAGTTTCAGTTATAATTAGATTTTAAACTCTGTTATTTTCATACATCCCTCATGTGTGGAATTTGAGAATAAACTAAAAATTAATTTCAGCTCTTAATATGAATTTTCATATAAAGAATATTACAAAGAAAAGATACCAAACAACAAGAAACTGAAGATCATGCAAGTTTCGGTGGTAAAAGTATTGTGTCGAACAGAAAACAAACAGAACCCTTCACAGTTCATGTTAAGCAGAGGAAGAGAATATAGCATTGGACTAACCTCAGGATTGTTGTATGCTTTTAAGTGCTGAAATATCAGAAAACCTGAAAAGGCTGAGGCAACAAAAACAGATGTTCCTCCAATGACTAGAGCCCAAATATGTAGCGTTATCCATGAAGTTTCGAGACTGGAACTCAATAATTGGTCCATCAAAGCGATTGCTTCGCTTATCATCATTGGGTATGTATTGCGAATTTGATTGAACTCAATAACCAGCTTTCAGTTTCCTAAAAAAAACATACCTAACAATACTGCTTCATCAATCGAAGAAAAACCTTCAGTTTCATCATCAGATATGGATGCTGAAATAACTACATCACTTTCCTTTAGTCTTTTAAAACTTCTCTTCGAATTCATTTGCTGTATTGTAAATGCTTTTGATGTCCGTTCCTCCAAAACCTAAGCTAGGATTCAACTTCATAGCATCTAAGTACTCTCACTTTGTAATCTTTACAGTAAGCTCAGAATGCTTGCATGTGTTCCTAAAATGCATCGGAAAGAAATCGAAATGGCAAACCGATAATCGCAAGCAATCAAGGTACAGTATAACATAAATGGAACTAAGCAAGCCGTAAAAACACTCACGTCGTATTTACATGCCTTTGGCTAAAGATGAACTAGTACTGAATTTACGTGCCTCACTTCACCTTTTCCAATTTCTACGAGCAGGTTGCGTCAGGATTTCTAGCACGGTCCATGAAATTAAGGAAAGCAAATTCCTAACTATACTTCATGGAAGTTGTTTCGGAACCTTGGGCCAGCTATCCAGAAGGATCCAAGAAACACGGGAAGGGAAACTGGAGAAGGAAACTGTGGCTGTGTTTGCCGGACCTCATGGCAGTTACAGCTTGGCTGATAACCTGAAAATGCCAGCATGTCTCGGCATCCAAAACGTGCACATTATCTCACTGGAACGTGTAACACAACCGCTAGCGCTGCAACATTTGTATTGATCACCATACTTAAAGCAAAACGCATGTTCGACAGAGTTTTGCTCTTCTAACCACCTGTAAGGACTTTGTTTCTCTAAGGCTTTACCGCTGTGCCCCGTATTAGGGATGCAAAATGGATCCTGAAATATAAATAATCAGATCAAAAAAGGGTCAGAGAACAAGTAAGAAGAGATTGAATCTGGTTTCATCAATTCCCTTTTAAAATACTTTAGAAATCACTCGGAAATGCTCAAGGTTTAGATGTTTGGGTATAGAAACTGGAACATCTTAAACCAAACTAATAAATGCATTGATTGGGCAAGTTGATGTCAATAAACACTATCTTTCGAAAAGTGAATGATTTCATGGCTAGATGTCATTCAAGGAGTTTTTTTTAATTTCTTAAAAGAAAACATCAAGCACTTAAATTGGAATTGTTTTATATAAATAATTCTATTGTTATAAGTTTTAAGACTATCAATAGATTTTTAGCAAATCATTTTCCTTCTATTTTTTCTTTTAAAGATTTCACCAAAGAAACTTTCAAGGCCTCTAATACACATATTCCTCATCTTATAACAAAAGCATATTAAATGATTTTTGAAGTATAAATTACCATAAAAGAAATTAAAGCAACTTTTTACATAGCTAATGGTAAGCTCCAAGATTTGATGGTTTTCTAGTTGAATTTCTTAATAAGCATTTGGACATTATTGGGTATAATCTCTTTTATATTTTCCAATAAGCTATCAAACAAGTTTGACTTGGTAAAAATATAAATAAAGGTGTGGTTCATGTTTTTCCTAAGGATGAAGATCTTCAACATATTGGTAATTGGAGGCATGTTACTTTTCTTAACAACATTTATAAAATTCTACCTAAATACATGTCAGATTCAAAAGATTAGAATATTTTTTTTAATAAGTTAGATTATGAGAAAGCTTATGTCAACGTTGAATAAGATTTCATTATCATATGTCTTTGTAAATTGAAATTTAGTGATTACTTTGTTTATCTTATTCGCACCTCAAAGAAGCTATATTTACTAATGCTCAAGTTACTCCAAATTTTGCATTGATTTTCTCATTTTCTTTTCAACAATTGGTTTATCAAGGTTTTCCTTTAGCTTCCTATAGTTTTATTATTGCAATAAGATTTCTTTCACATAACTTGCACTATGATCTTCAAAAAAAATACCATTAACAAAATTTTAATTGTAATTAAGGTACATAACTGCTTAACATATACTTGCATATGATTCCTTTTTTATGATCAATAATTCTCTACAACATATCAATATTTAGTTAACTAAAGTGGAAGAATATTGCATGTTATCTTACTCGAGCATTGATTGATAAAAATATGTTGTATATTGTAATGGTAATATTGACTAGTGGGTTACTTTCAAGCATCTTAAACAAAGATTCTATCTTCAAGATTTTAGGACTTTTGTTTTATTTTAAGCTTAACTTGAGTCTTTTGTAGAATTATGGAAACTGGAAATTTTTATTACATCTAGGAAATCACAAAGGATTTGTAAGAAAATGAAAAGAAAAAAAAGCTCACCTTTGTTGATAAAAATTTAATTATTAAGAAAATGCTTTATTCTACTAATCTTTATCACTTCAGCTTCTACAAAAGCTTCTTATGATATAATTGATCAAATTATCAATTGGTTTATTTGGTCTATTAAGCAAAATAGCAAAGGTTTTCTAGTGTTGCTTGGAATATTTGCGCTACTTGTAAGGAGGGTGCAGGACTTAGCCTAACTAATTGTTATAATCAGGGTGTTTCTCTCTCAACACAATAAATTACAAAATACATTAATGAAGATGATGTTTAGATGCCCCTTTTTTTAGAAATCGATTTATGCAAAAAAAAAAAAAACCTAAAAATCTTAATAGTTGGTCTTCTAAGAACTTTTTTTATTGTTTTCTTTTTCCTCAAGCTATTTCTATTCCTAATTCTCCACTACTTAAACAAATTTGGAAGACATGATGCATGCTTGGTAAGTATTAGAATTATAATCATATTGCAGTTTTAGAAGATATGCTTAAGCAAATTAATATATTATGGTTTCCTTTCAATGAAGGAACTTGGGCTACTTGTTTATCTAGATTGTGCACCATTTGAAATAAATTTGAAATGACTACAATTTCATATCTACATATTTATCATAGATGGATTGATAGAAGAAGGCTTCTAACCTTTCTAGTTTAACTAAAAATAGAGGAAAAGATTTTGAAAATTTTATTTCTAATTTGGATAATTTATTTATAGTTGATAATAGTTTGCATCAAGCTTTTCCAAATATTTTTTTGGAAGAATGACATATCTATTTTTCCTTTTAACTCCAAAGTCACATATAAGATTATTACTTAGAATAATTTTATTCATAAAAAATTTAATAAGGTCTTGAGAATAAAATTATCATTATACTTTTAGATAAGAAAAATGGTAGGTATTTAGAAAATTTCCACCTTTCCAAGAATTTATATTTTTTGTGGTGTCTTATTCATAGAGGTCTTCCTATTGACACTCATCTTTAGTATATGGATAGTGTTTCTTCTCAATGTCCTCTTTGTGGAAGTGAAGACTTATTTTCACTTTTTTTTTTCAATTTTAGTTTCTAGTTCAATAGCGTGCTTGGAAATGGGACATCTCAAATTTGCAACAACTTTCAACGAAACATAAATAATATACTTCTCAATGATCAACTTGGTTTATCTAATTCCTTTTTGTATGGTGTTTTATACATCAAAATCTTCCTATCATCACTTATCTTTAACATATAAGTATTATCTCTCTTTGATATCCTCTTTGTAGAAGTGAAGACTCATTTCCATATTTTTTTTGTCCAATTGCATAGGATTCTTGAAAACGGATATCTAAAATTTACAACTTTCAACTAAACATTAAAGACATCATTCTTGGTGATTGATGAGACGCGATATGCACAAGTCGCAATATCGCGTACGCGATATCGTGTCGTTCCCTGCGATATCGCGTAGGCGATATCGCGGTCCGTCGCCAAATCTATAAATAAGAGGCGGCACTCCCCTCATTTGTAATCATAGGCTAGAAGTAGCGAAGCTCTGGCGGATTGATCACCCTAGAGATAGAATATTTTCCATGTGCCCACAATAGGAGTCCCCCGAGTGAACGGTTCTTTATTCGAGCAGCTTTATACCTGAACGCAAGTTGTGTACAGCAATAAAGACGAGCTTTGTGGATAAACCTTGCAGTACATGGATAGGTTTATTTAATGTTATTTATTGCTTTCCTAGTAACGCGGCATGAGTACGACTTGGTTACGAGCGTGGACGAATGTGTACGGCTANGGGTGCCCCAGTACGACCACTTCGAGCACATGCGTTACGTGTGGTAATCCCAGTAACGATTAGTGTTTGGTAGCCACAGTTGCACAGTTCAGGGTGTGTACGGCAAGTGGGAATGGATGCTGACGCTAGGACTTAGCACTGTAGTTAGAGTTAGTTTTAGTCTCTCAACCCTTCACCTCTTAGCATAGGAGATAAACCAGAAAATACCAAAAAAATCATATACCTCGGACTTACTTAACCATACACTGTGACAACAACAAGTAAGTCTGGGAAGACAACGATTAATTAACCCCAAGTGTTCCTTGCGGCGCTAGGCATTTAGTTTGCGGAGTTCGACTGGATCGCGCATGCTACACTCGTTTCGTATGGTTGAGTGTAGGGGTACCTCGCCACTCATCATTGGCGCCATTGTCGGGGAGTAAGTGTTTTTACACCAATTAGAACATTAGGAAATCTTTCACATCGTTGTGAGCCTTAATGAACCTTTGGGTTAATTAGTTAATTAAGAACATATATAATGGTAAGTTCTTAATTAACTAATAAAAATGGCTTCTTCTCATAAGGTTAACTCACCTAGGGATAACACGGAAGACAGTCAGCATCATACACATAACCAAAATCAGCCAAGTCCTTAGCAATCTAAGGTGACATATACTCATCCCAATGAGTATGTGCCTGATTTTACTTTTATTCTCCATCAAGACGAACAACTGCGGTGGAGAGACTTGCAAGGTAACATTGTGTTACCTCTAGATCGATCAGTCCCTAACATGCTTTTCTGTGCCTTGGCACAGATTGGCATGCAAGAACTATTTGCGGAATACGTTATGGATGACTTTGACACAAGGGATTATCATCCCACAAATGCCCAACGTATT
>MNCI01033476.1:434246-445420 GCA_015680685.1 Gnetum montanum
CACAGAGTTAATAATGAGGTGTTAGCTTAGTAAAAAAACACTTGATTTGGAAGCTCTAGATCATGGGCTTGATTCTGGTGGATAATGCTTAGTTATATGAAATTCTAATTGGACTATAAAGTACAAAATAGCATATAGCAATGAAAGCACAATTTTATTTTGAGAGCACACAATTTTCAAGAGATTTTCTCCCCAACATTGTAATGGCATCAAAATGTCTACTTCTTCATTCTAATCTTGTGTTTCTTGAGACAATTTTGATGCATCTAGGAACCACAAAGTCTACAAAACCTTTATATATATATATATATAGTTAACAATGAGATGTTAGCCTAGTAAAAAGACCCTTAATTTGGATGTTCTAGATCATGGGCTTGATTTCAGTGGGCAATGTTGGGTTATATAAAGTTTTAACTTGACTATATATCTTGGGGTGTACCTGTGTTCCAATAGTTAAACTAGTTTGAAAATCTTTGATGGTGAAAAATAACTTAGGTAGTTAACCCTATTTTGTTGGAACATGGCTGATGAAGCGCTATATAGTTGATGCATCGACTAGGCCGCATATATGAGACCCCGTATACGTGGTTGCATCGACACGGCCCCCTCGACGCAACCTTCCTACGTCGACGTGGCCCCGTTTACGCAGCCACCTATCCTGGGCTATAAATAAGAGGGCCCTTCGCCTCATTTGGGATCCTTTTGTCATTTGTAGCTAGACTCTTTCAGTTTGTTTCCCTAGGAGTTAGAATATTTTCCCAAGTGCATGCCCACAGTGTGATGCTTGTAATTATACGAAACCTTTATTTGAGTGTGACGTACTTGGACACGCACATGATCAGCAATAAAGATCGAGATTACCTCATCATTGCAGCATTCACTTAGTTTTAATTATTTAATTGTTATTATTAGTTGTTATTGTTATTTATTATTTTCTTAGTTAATATTTCTTTACCATCATTTACTATTCTTGTTGTTAAGTGCGGAATGAGTATGACTTAAGCACGAGCATTTAAGTGTGACTACTTGGCAACCCAGTAGTGTACCTAGGATCTACGCTTGGTAATCCCAGTAGTAGTCGTGCACGAGATCCAAGATGTGTACGGATGATTAAGGAATGGATGCTCATCACACTTAGGTTAGCTTAGACTTCATTTCCGATTACTCATTAGTTAATCAATATTATTCTCCATTGTCTCTAGGAGTAGCAGTAGTTTAGGATCACATCATACGCCTCACTCTGGACTAAACCATACGTGACAAAGCAAATACTAGTCCAGGTGGGAAGACAACGAACTGCAATCAACGTGTAACTATCTAGATACCACAACTAGCCTGTCCGCGGAGTTTGACCAGATCGTGCGTGAACGCTCGTATTCGTATGGTTGAGTGTAGGGGTACCTCGTCGCTCATCAATGGCTAAAATGATGATGGGGGGTGTTGGAACCTGAAATAATTGAAATAAAAGTACACCACAAAATTTATAGAAGTTTATAACTTAATGCTATCTAGTATAATTGAACCTATGACTTGGGATTACCAAGCCAAGATTAGTACTACTAGGGTAACACCTCATTGTTTATTAAGTTAGTACCTTAGTGTTTAAAGCTAAAATGGTGATGGTGATGATGATGGTAACACCACAAATATTACGGGTGTTGAACCCTGAAAAAGAAGTGTTATTAATAGTAAAAGAGTATTAAATACATAAACCACATTAAGTCATGTAGACAAAATAAATAAGGAAAACTTAGATTATTGGGGATGTAACTCTGTGGGAAATGTCCTCATAAATAATCGATCGTGAAAGGAAGAAACCCAATATGGGGAACTACCATCAATTAAGATTAATCGACTTGGTACAAGAGAAAGACTGGCAAAAAATTGGATGAGGCAGATAGCACTCGATAATAAATAGAGAGACTCCCATTTAGTGACTCCACTCAAATTTAAGAAGGGAGGCTTATGTGCAAGGGTGCAAGAGATGAATGAATTGATAAATATCCATTTTGAACTTTGATGCTTGAGATTTGAGTTAGAAATGAACGAGGCAGAAGATCACAATTTCTCCATAATAGTTAGACAACATATATTGGAATAATCAATCTTGTGAAAGATAACATTACACTTACGCTTCCAAATATAATATAGAATAATAGGTCTAATAAATTTCCACAAAAATTTGAAATTAGTAGAAGTGGTGGCCAAAAAGCCAAATATAACATCATCTTGAGATACCTTGCACGATGAAATAACTTTGAAAGCCCATGTCCACACGTGCTGTGTGAAGGAGCAATGCCAAAACACATGAACAAAATCCTCTACCACTGTAGAGAGGGCAAGTAGGATTGTGAATCCACACATGCTGTGTGAAGGAGCAATGCCAAAACACATGAACAAAATCCTCTACCACTGTAGAGAGGGCAAGTAGGATTGTGAATCCCACGTCTGTGGATATGTATGTAAACCTTGGTGAGGTAGCACCATAAATCTGTCCCAAAGTATGCGTACTTTACCTATGTACTGTTATTTTGTATGATTTTAGGGGAAATGAACGGTACAATACGGTAGCTTGTACCTGCAGCTTGACCGTGAACGGTCTTAGTAGAAAGGAATGTCTAAAAAAAGCAAGCACGCACATCCTTAACCACAAGTCCTAGTAAATTAAAAAGCGCATCTTTGATTTGAAGCAGCTGCTGCGATAAAATAACTGACTTCGCCTTCCATGTGAACAAGAGCGCTGGGCCGCAGCAGCAACGATCCCTGTAATTCTTTTCCATGAGAATAGCGGCTCTTGCCACTGCAAATTTCTCGCGTTTTCAGTGCGATTCCTTTCCTGTTTATGATTACTTCGTACTTTGCCTTCCTTTGCTTCGGAATACTTCACTTCAAGATCATAGCACAAGACTTAGCACGTTCTCGTCGCAACGGAAATCAAATCTCCTTCGCTTTCCAAAGAAGTTCCAGCGCAAAAGAAAACGCAGAGACGGTGATGGATGACAATTCTGCGCCAATCATCAACACGGCGGCGGAGGAATATCGTTGCTTTGCTTTGATTTTCAGTAAAGCCCCAGCTACACTCGCCACTGCAGCTGTTGAGCTTTTGAGCCGATTCCAAGCGGCACAGGGATTTTAGAAACCCTCGGTGACGGCCACTCGCACCCGGCCGGTGCCCTTTGCGCTTCTCTTTACTCATTTTTATTCCATCGCTTCTTCCGATTCCTGCGCGGAAGCCATGAATTCCATGTATAAATCCTCCTCCTTCGCCGATCTGCAAACGCAGCAGGTGTTACCTTACAATAGATCTTTTTTGTCCACGGGAGTAATAAAATCTTCAGCTTCTTTAGCTTCACGTTGCAGCAAGAATCTCGCAAGAAGCCTCGGAAATGGAGGATCGATGCGCGTGCACGAGCCCGCTTCTCCGCGAGAGAGAAAAATGCAGAGAAACAATGATCGATCCAGACAGCTTACGGAAAGAGAAGGACAACGAGAGAGGAAAACGCAGAGAAACAATCGATCCGGAGAGCTTACGGGATGAAAAGGACAACGAAATCATTTCTGCAGGTGAAGAAGGAGAAGAATCTGAGGGTGCATCAGCACGCGAGCGCCTTCGCGATTGCGATGAGCTTAAGCCATTGCAATATTGCCTGCGTTGCTGGTGCCTGCTGGACCAGTCAAGGAGCTACGGCCGGAGATTCTTCTCCTGGTTCGTGTTTCTGCTCTTCACGCTTGTGATCCCCGCGGCGACGTCGTACTTCATCAAATGCTCCGACTGCGACGACTCCGGCTACGCCTTCGATAAGCTCGTGCAGATCCCGGAGTCGATTCTCGCCACGGTCGCGTTCGTTTGCCTCACGCGCTTGCTTCGCCGCTACGGCCTGCGACGGCTCCTCTTCCTGGAGCAGCTCTGCGACGACGCCGTGCAGGTGCAGCAGGGCTACGCGCTTGAGCTGCACCAGGCGCTCAAGATGCTGTCGCGGATTCTGCTCCCGTCGTTTATACTGCAACTCGTGCACAAGCTCTACCTCTTCGCCTCTCATGGCGTCTCTCTGCCTTTGCTCCACGGCTGCACCAGCGCGAGGATCAGAGCGCTCGTCAATTGCGCCTTTTTTGCTGCGGTTCTGCTCTCTTGGCTTTACAGGACAGGTGTCTTCCTGCTCGTCTGCATGCTGTTTCGCCTCACCTGCTACTTGCAGATTCTGCGATTCGACGGATTCCGCAGGTTCCTGGAGGAGTATAGCTCCGATGTGAGCATCATTCTCAAGGAGCACATGCGGATCCGGCACCAGCTGCTGGTTATCAGCCACAGGTTTCGGTTCTTCATTCTGGTTTCTTTGCTCACCGTGACGGCCAGTCAGTTCGCGGCGCTTCTCATGATGCTTTCGTCCAGTTCCCGCATCGATTTCTTCAACGCCGGAGATCTAGCGGTGAGAGCTTAACTCTTAGGCCCTGGTTTCCTTTCCACTGCAATTGAATTCACGTTAACTTCTTCTAAAAATGGTTTGTTTGTCAAGACGTGTTTGACAAATTTAGTTCATCCCAGAGTGTTCAGAACATAAGAGAAAGCCATACATAACATTTTGGAATTTATGAAAAAGAGAAACGATGTCATTCACCCCATTTTTTACAGGAACTTGCTGAGAATTAGGACCAATACTCATTTTTCCAAAATGGATTTTGATTACGGTTTTTTACGTTAGTGTAAATATTTTGGAATACACTTTGAATCTTTTCCGATATATTGCTCTGTAACTGCTATTGAGTTGTTTATTTCAAGATACTAGGGAAATTGATTATCTTTCCGTTACTTTGTGATAGGATTTATTTCCTATTTAGCCCTGGCTTTGCTTTCCACTGCAACTGAATTCTTGTTAACTTCTTCGCAGCTTTTGGTTTGCTTTATGTGTCCGGATTTGCGGAATGTTATGATTTCTTTCATATTTCGCCCCTGCTTTCCTTTCCAGTTTCCAGTTTCCACTGCAACTGTAATCACGTTAACGGTCAACCTCATCTAAATTTGGCACTGTTTGATTTAATGTGTCTGGATTTGTGATATGTTATAGGACTTCTTTTTCGTATTTCGCCCATTTGATTTTTGACACTGAACAGAGCAATTTGTTTTTTAATAAATTTTTGATGCACAGGTGTGCTCTGCAGTTCAGCTCACAGGGTTCGTGCTATGCCTGTTCGCAGCGGCAAAGATCACTCACAGAGCTCAAGGAACAATTTCTGTGGCCACAAGATGGCATGCTTTGGCTACCTGCACGTCTTACGGGGCAACTTATTGCCAACGCGAAGACTCGCCGGCGCCAACGGAGCACAGCGATGCCGCTGCTGTGAATTCTTTCAGTTGCGTTGATTCTGCCAGTGATTCAGAATCTTCGGAAGTTTTCTTCATGTTCCCATCCAAGGATGCGTCCGCAGCTTTCGAGATCAGACAAGCTTTCGGCAAGTCTTTTCCCAGTCTTTATTTTTCCTTTGATTTCGAAAAGGTTGATCGAATTGCCTGCAACTCGTTAGTGAAATTCTTTTTCCTTAAGCTGAAATATAGATGCTTTGCTTTTAGTTTTGAAAATATTCTTAAGAAAATTACCGTGTACTGAGTTGACATTATGAACAAATCACCTAAGTTTGAAACCACAATATTGCATTATTTATGCCTAATATGTTTAAACTTAAAACATTGCATGCTTTAAGCTATTTATCTTACTCAACTCTCCTATTCATGATCTGCTAATTATACTTAAAAAATGATGAAGAATAGTGTTTGGCTTTGGATTAAGGCCTTCCTTCCTTTTACATTTTCTTAAATTTTTGAAATAGTGCTTTTTTCGTGATTTATAAAGTTGTTTAGAATGAGAATAAAAAAATGTACTTTTAGATGTTGAATCTATTAAGCCATAGAACTCCCTAGGAAAGCCATCTTCGTGAAAACTGCCAAATGTATTGTATAATATTATGAAAATACCCGGGCTTGGATATACGTCAAGATCATGGGTTTTATATTTAAATAGGAAAACATCAAAGCTGCCGATTTTATTGTATTCCTATATTCTTGATGGTTAAAAAGAAATCATTTTGTTGCTGAAGTTTGAGTTTTATTTGCCTTTTGCTGTGTGTGCAGTTACATATTTGCAGCACAACAATGGTGGTATTACATTGTTCGGATTTGTACTGGATCGAGGCTTACTGCATACTCTGTTTGCCTTTGAGTTCTCTCTGGTAATGTGGATTCTTAGCAAGGCCATCCGCCTTTCCTAGATCACTATTCTTTCATTCGTTTGGGGTGTTCACAATGTTCCCTAGGCCCTTTTTTTTAATGGAGTTATTATGTACGAATATTGCAGTTCTGCTTTTGAGGCTTATGGCACATCCCGCTTTCTGGAAAATCCAATAAATGTTTGTATTCTTTCATGTTAAATATCAAATTTATTGACCACTTTTACCCTGGCAAAACTCATTTTAAGTTCGTAGCTGTGCGGGAACTGATGGTCATGTTATTCTATCCTTTTGCTGCGATATTTCGGACCACGAGAAAATGACTCTGATTTCTCTTCGGGCAAAAAAAGCAGATTTATTATCTTTGGCTTTTTTAAAAATTGCAGAATAAAGTGATCCATAAAGTTTTTTTTTTTTTAAAAGCAGTGCTGTGATATTTTGGACGAGGAGATTTTGAGGTTGTGAAGCTTTCATGTGGGGAAAACTGCCTCCGCAATTTTATCATTAGCTTTTCTAATTTTGACCATTGCAAACGTCCACCTGAGTTTTCTGAAAATGGAATATAAGAAGTTACAATGTAAAAACAAATTGATATAATTATAAAAGAATTTTTATATAATTTTTACATTAAAATTTAATATGAATGTGTTGGGAATCAAGTCCACACACAGGGCTTTACGTGTAACCCACAGGCAAGCATAAATGTCACGTAATCTTGTGCATCCCAAAATTTAAGGTAACGTCATATTGAACTGAAGACAAAATTAGCAAAGTCCCTTTTGAGTACTACGTTCTTCTTACATGGAATCGCATAGAAAAAATGGTGAAAGCATTTCCAGTTCTGGTAAAAGAATTTATAAGAAATTTTATACTCTAAACTTAGTATTAGCTTGCATTGTATCAAATTGTAGATAACATACAAGTATTTAGCAAAAGCAATTAGGAATGTTAAATAAAAAGATTGGCGCTACAGTGTAAATATATAGCTGGAAAATTGGACCATTCAAGATCCATATATTTCATAAGTAATTATGAATACTTGGTATGCTTATTTAAGTGTGAAATGTTCTTAGAAAATGGACCAAGAAAATTGAAAAATCAAAAGAAGCTAGTTGTATTTTAAGTACTTAAGAAAATTTAAGTTTAATAGACATATGCTATGGTAAGTTGGATGTAATATTGATTAGCAAAGAAAAAATTGGATTTCATCATTTTCAATTTATATAATTTTTAATAAAAGATGAAGTAGGTAGATTATGTAAATATTCATACTTTTATATTTTGTACAAATTAGTAGGCACAACTACTCAAAAAAGCTAACAATGATTTTTATCTAATATGCTTAAAATTGAAAATGATGTTTAATTACATTTGCATAGGCCCATATGATTTATTAGATAAATTAATTTGTTCAAAATACATTAGTAGTAATAAATCGGGAATAGAACAAATACCTTCTATATAATAACTTAGAAGTTTTATTAGTAGTTTAAATAAATTATACAAAGTTTCACTTGAGATTTATCATTTGCTTTTGAAGATATTTGTTTCATAAGCTTTTTGGATTTGGATAGAAGTAATAAAATTTCGTCAAGGAGGTATTGTTGACTTGGTTAAAGTGTGTGACTTATGATTTACAAATCATAAGTTGTATAGGGAGTATGCTAAGACATGTGCTACCTAAGAATATGGTAAAAATATATGTTTGGGAAGTATGGTGTTAGGTACATAGTCAACCATAGTAAATCATTGTCAAATCCTTTGCTTACCTTGGTGGTGTGGCAAACATAGAAGTGTCTTAAAAAATGATAAAGATTTTTCAAAAAAATTTCTAGGAGACCATGACTTGATTGTGGTTAGTAAACCACATGTGGTGCTTTAAGTTGTGGTAGTGATAGTGGTGAAATTGATTAGATCACATATTGACCATGGGTTGTGGTCTTTGAATTTTTTGTTAAAGATCTTCACCATGAGTTGTAGGAAGGATCAACTAGTCATGTTCCTCGGACCACACGCCAACCATAGGTAGTGGTTTATTATTTTATTTTCCCATAGGTTGTAATGCCATTACGGTCTAAAACTTGCAATACCATGACTTGACCATGCATCATATTTAACGTAGATATCTTTAGATTTTTCATTTGAATGAATATAATTTAACTTCAATCTTTAACTAAGCTTTGGCTGATTTTCTTGAGAGGTTTGTTTATGATTAAACTGTTGAGAGATTATAAGTGTTAAGAAGAATAATGAAAAGAGAGAATGTGGTGAAAGAGAGTGATGAGTTGCTTGAAAATTTATTTGTTTGTTTAATCAAACATCATCAAATCATCAAGAGAACATCAGAATTAATGAATCATCATCATTCATTATCTTAAATCTTCATGTTACAAATAAAAGGAATCACCTCCTACTTATAAAAATGGATGGGGGCCAAAATATATTACTTTGAGCCAAGTTTGTCTTGCTCATTCTTTTCATAAAATGAAAATTTCAAGGGTATGTGGGGCCAAAACCAATTACATTCATCCATCAAATACCATTTTGTCCTTTTTCATAAAGAAGACTTTTGGTCTTCCAATCATAAAATTTTCATTATTTCACATAATTTTTATATTAAAAAATACATACATAAATAATTATAAGGCATTCGAGAACCTTATAAAATTCAAAACAAGCTTGGAAACTTATTATAGAGAGTTTTATAGAGATGGTGATCAGTTGTCATTGGTTGGTTGCGCCAACGAGGCCTCATTGACACAATGTTTGTTTGTCGCCTATAAATATGCGCCTACCAACCACATTTATGGGAATCTAGATTTCAATAGCAGTGAAGCTCTTGCATTTTTTCCATTCAAAAGTTAGAATTTTGTTTAGTGCTTGCAGCAGGAGTCATTGAGTGGATGGATCTTTATTCAAGCATTGTTGTACTTGAGCACAATAATGTGTGTAGTAATAAAGACGAGCTTTCTAATAAACCTTGTAGTGCTTTGGATAGATTAGCTCTTTTATTTATGCATTCAATGTTTTCAATTATTTGTTAATTGTTATAAATTAATTTGCAAATATTTTCTAACGATTGAGTTAATGAGGTTATTAAGCTAGATAGATTAAATACATAAGTACGACCACTTTGAGCGTAACATGTATTCGGTTGGTAATCGTAGCAGAGTTATCGCTTGGTACACCTAGTAGCATAGCGTTTGGTTGCCCAGCAGTGGATATGTGGGTTCAGGATGTGTACGGAAAGTGGGACCAGATACTTATGTTAGGATTAGTTAAATGATTAATTAATTAGTAATTTAGATTAGTTAATTAAACTTCTTTTATTTACATTTTGAGCACCAAAATATAAAATACAAAATGATAAAAATTGGATGCCTCAATTACAATTAACCATACCAATGTACATCACAAGTGTAATTGGGAGGACAATGATTGACCTTAAGGCTTGATTTACTTCCTAAAGGGCTAGTGCACTAGAAACGATAAAGTCCACGAAATTCAATCAGATTGTGTGAGAACGTTTTGTGATTCGTATGCTTGGGCATAGGGGTATCTCACTGCTCATCATTGGCATTGTTGCCAAGGACTTTGTTGTGGAATGTGCATTATTTAGGTCTAAGTGGATACCACTAATATCATTGTACGAACCTAAAGGTCAATAGCATTTCCACTATACATAAAGTATAAAAGCACACTGACAATTTCATTTTGTTTCATTTTACAAAATGTCTTCTTCTTCTGATAAGCTTGAAGGTACTAAACCATTGGTCCCACAGGAATGCAAGGTGATATACACTCATCCAGGAATGCAAGGTGATATGCACTCATTTAGATAAGTTTGTGCCAAATTTTACCTTCATCCTACATCAGGATGAACAGATGCCATGGTGTGATATGGAGGCCCCCTGATAGATTTGTGCTTGGAATGCTGTTTAAAACCCTTAAGAAGTTGGGCATAATAGATCTTCATGAAGAGCATGTTGTGGATGGATATGACACTCGAAACTATTGTCCCACTAAAACACAACGTAAGCAAGTGATGAGTGGCGAGGTACCCCTACACTCAACCATACGAATATGAGCGTCTCACGTGAGATCCGGTCGAACTCCAAGGACTAAGTGCTTATGCGCCTTAATGGAACACTTAAGGTTAACCAATCGTTGTCCTCCCAAACTTACTTGTATTGTCACGGTTGTATGGTTAAGTAAGTTTGAGGTATGTGATTTTTATATCTTTTATCTTTTTAACACCTATGCTAGTAGGGAAAGGTGAAGAGAACTAAATAACTAATTTCCATTAACTATTCACTAACTAAGCTTTAATTATCCTAGCATCAGTATTCGTTCCCACTTGCCGCACACACCCTAAACCAGTGCAATGCTACTAGGATTACCAAACGCTACTCGTTACTGGGTTACCAAGCATTACACATGTGCTCCAAGCGGTTGTACTGAATGCACTTAACCAGGAGAGTCAAGGGTTGAGAGAGATTAATTATCTAGGAAAGCATTTAAATATTTAACAATAATTAAATCCTATTTAGCTTAGTCCATATGCTGCAAGGTTTATCAGAAAGTTCGTCTTTATTGCCATACACAAATGTGTGCTCAGGTACAATTTGCTCGAATAAAGATTCGTTCACTTTGAGACTCCTACTACGAGCACATGGAAATTATTCTAACTCTGGAATGGTAAAACTTCTATAGTTTGGCTAAGGGACTAACTCTAGATGAGTGAACAAGGGAAAGCTACCTCTTATTTATAGACATGACGGTGGGCCGCGATAACGCGTACGCGATATCGCAGGGGCCGACGCGATATCGCGTACGTGATATCGCGGCTCATCATACCCCCATGATTGAATGAAAACTCGTCCTCGAGTTCTTTACAAAATATTGGAAAGGTATGGGATTATTGACTTGAATGACACTAACGGTGAATGGGGTGA
>MNCI01033476.1:447221-519363 GCA_015680685.1 Gnetum montanum
TGCTACCGACGCCAAGATTGCGCTTTTTGTTGTCCATCCATAAGTGCATCATCAATCTTGTTCCTTGCATAACTACTTCAGCACCAGTCCATTTCAAGTGTTTCCTCCAGATCCAATATGTTGTTGTATGATTACCATCTGCACACACAACACAGTCTTATATTAGCAAGGGTAAATGAATCACAATGCAATTAATACCTTGCCTCAGTGTAAGGTCCATTGGCTGAGTTGTGATATGGCTAATGCGGATCTGGAGATATAATACTGGTGGCTACCCAAGGTGTGGGGGTTAGGAGAAAATTGAAAAAATTGGACCAAGAACCCCCATGACTGAGAGCAAACCTCCAATAGCGAGAGAATGGAGAAAAAGAATAAGGAATAAGGAAGATGGAGAAAAAGAAACAACGGTAACACTGATAAAAATGGATGTCAGGGATGGAGATGAACAAAATAAATGTTGATTGCAAAAATGTTTAGGGGAAAGAAATTAACGGATGGACCAAATAGGAATGCCAGTGGGTCCTCCCCAAAGTAGGCTCATGCCTTTAATGCCCTGACTATCCTGCATTCAAAGAGTTCGTAGGCTCTGGAAATACCATTTGGAAACAAGAGTTAAAGTCTTAACCAAAAGATTTTACAAAAAAGAAAACAATGTGTCAACCAAAATATAGACTATTGATATAACCAACAATGAGGTGAAAAATGGAGAAAGAAGGATGGAAAGAAGAGAATGAAATGGAGTCTCATGAATAAGGTGATGTACAACCCCTTGTGTATTAATGGTTAATGTTGCTTAGTAGATCTCATTCCAAATGTAGCCTCAAACCAACCACAACCAGTGACTTCGCATTAATACATTTGGCCAATCCATCCACTTGAAGTAACAAGAATGCTTCCGCGAAAGAGTCACCACCATTCCGATGAAGCGAAAAAGGAGAAAGTAGGAAGCGAGAGGGGCCTTAGTTAAAGGGAACATGTTTATTTAGTTCCATAACTAGTGCTTGTAGCCCAGATGATTATTCCATCTAAGGGGTGTGCTTTGAATTCCCACTGTTTTTTTAGCGTTTTGCATGAGAACCACACCATGCAAAGACTTATTATTTTTATTAGCTCAGCTTCTCGATAATGGAGCAACGTCAGAATGGTAAGGAAAATCCAAAAAGAAAACATCCAAGCATGCAAGAGAATGGCCAGCACAAATGCATCAAATCCCCTTGAAGTCACACCCTTTTCAATCCTTGAGTCCTTCCTTAGTTTGAGAAATGCCTAGTCACCAATTCATTAATAGTTCTTATTATTTAAGGAAGGGGACTGTACAGTTCCAAGCCAAGAGAGACCATAGAGATTCATGGATGCATGGATGATGTGGACTCATTGCTTATTATATCAAAAGAACCATACCTTAGTATCAACATCATAACTTAAAGGTAAAAACCAAACGTTAGCAATCAATGGAATACAGTTCATACCACCTTTAGAGCACTTATTAAGTGACAAACTTAGCAAAACAAAACAGATAAATAAACACACAAATAAACAAAAAAGTATGAACAATGTTGCAAAACAAAAACAAGAAAAGTTAAAGAAATTTGTAAAACAAAAACTTAAAAAGGAACTGAGGGCCTTGACTGATCAACATAGGTGGCCATCTCCCCCATGACTGAGTTGGAAGGGGAAGATCCAAAATAACGAGCGAGGTCATCCTCTCTCTGATGTGTAATGTGCATTGACCATTCTAGATTCATGATAAGGTTTGGTTTGTTGCACATCAACTAGTACTCTCCTATTGGAGCATTTGTTTGAATCTTTTAGGAGTTTCCAACTTCCCCTAATTGATGTTTTTAGGTTAAGGGTTGGAAGTTGGTGACACTCTTGCTCTAGTGCATCTATGCTTTCTACGTGGGCACAAGTTGGTCCCCCAGTTAGTTCCATGCATGTTGGTGAGTTGCTCTCTTGATTAGCTATCAACCACTGGGTGTTCTCTTGTTGTGTGGTTGCTACATACAGGAACTTGTGTATGTTAATTTCTTGGGCACACCGGTTTCATGCAAGCAATGTTGAATCACACCCTGTATCACTGTATGTGATGCATGGAACTTTCTTTCTCTCGATATTCCCAAAAGTGTTTTCCTTAGATATTTCCAGGGAAAGATCGTGGATTCCTAGGCATGCATTTATGGTACTTAGCCATGCCCTTCCCATTATTATTGGGAATTCCCCTTTGTCATTATTTACTTGTATCACTAGGAAATCAGCTGGGTATCACCAACCACACACAGTGATAATGATGTCCTCTACCAGTCCCAAGGGAACAGTGACGGACTGGTCAGCCAGCTCTAAGAAAATATTGCTCTTCTTTAGTGGAGGCAGGTTCCAAGCTTTATACATCTCTTATGATATTAAGTTGACTCCGGAACCTGAGTCCAAAAGAGCTTTATATGGTTCATTCCCAACGACTTGGAGATAAATTAAAGGACTTTCAGGATCAGAGAATTCCCTGGGAAGGTGGCCCTTCTTAATCCAGTCAGTGACGGTATGTGTTAACATAACCATGTGCGTTGAGCTGTATTTTTAGTTTGAAGGGAGCTCTGAAGCCTTATTTGATGGAGGAGCGTTTAGAGGCTCAACTGCTCGTGGTTGTAAGAGCTTGTTTGGACTATTGATTTTGAAGAAAGGTCTTCTCTTTGTGCGGTTGTTAGAACCAGTAGTGGGTTGAAGGTTTATAGCTCTCGTAGCATTGCGTTGTTGCAGTTGAGTGGGGAGTTCCCCTTGCACTACTGGAGCAGGTGGTAATGGAGCTATCGGTGTGAGGGTTGTAGATGGATTCGGAGGATGGTATGTATGTGGTGTGTCTCTCCCAGGAGAAGGAGTCCTATAATACTCCTGAGCTTGGTAGTGGCGTTGCGATCTCACGTGACCAACATAGTCACGTGGAGAGATTGGCTACTGTATGTAGTAGCCATATGGATTTGGTTGCCGGTAAGGGTATTGTTGCCTTGGCGGTGGCATCTCCCATGACTGTGGACATTGCCACTACTAGTGTTGCTCAATGGGTTGTGGCAGAGTTCCACTTGGATAATATGTTAATGGTTGGTGGAACTACCTTGGGTTACCTTGGGGATAAGGTAACCATTGAGGTGTTTGCTGTTTGTTAAGTCATGGGTTTAGTGCATACACCCCAGACTCTTGCAGATGTCAGATTAGTGGGCAACATCCCTTAGGATGGTCATACTAGCATATCTCACATCCATCATCATTTTCCATGTTAGAATCCACAACCTCTTCGATGATAGCCATTTTACCCTTATCTGTGTTACGTGCATGGTCCAAATCCCTCTTTTTCTTTTTTGTCATAGTCACTACTTTGCTCCTTAGACTTCTCTAAGATTTTGAGGACGGTTTCAAATATACTATCTAAGGAGTCCCACATTTGGTCTACCTTTGCCAACAATTTTGTTATTAATTTTTGGAGTGGTAAGGTTTTCCTATTCACCATCTCCTCGAGTGGTAACTCTTCCTCCTCCTCTCACAGAATCTCACCCCCCTTTTTTGGAGGGAAGGATTGCGGCTGTACTCTTCCGCACTTTCTCTCTTACATAGCTCTTCTTCTTCCTTAGCTACTTGCTCCAACAATCTATGGATCTAATGGGACCTAAGATTTGATAATCTCCCCTAGGCATATGTTCCAAGGGTTCTCTTGGTTTCATGCCTAAGTCCATCTACGAGATGGCGTAGTTGATCCTGCTATGAGTAACGATGGCTCGGGCAACGATGTAATAGTGCATAGTATCGACCCATGGTAGCATCCAAGGGTTTATGAGTTCCCTACTTCCATCCTTGGATTTGCTTTCACAGGTTGGACACTCAGGAGTACGTTTGACACTTATCATTAAACAGTGCTAACATCGTACTCCACCTTCGAATGGATTTCGGTTCTAAGGACTGGTACCAGCTTTTTGCTTCTTTCATCAGTGTCCTTGGGAACAAATTTAATTTTTGCCATTCATTCTCAATGTTTTGTAAGGAACATGCATCATGAAATGCTTGTAAATAGTTCTGAGGATCAGTGTTGTATCCCCCCTCAAATCGTGAGATGTTATTCATGTCTAACCTCTTGATCCTGCTATCTTTTTGGTGCCTTCTAGGAATTCTAACAGCCTCTGTGATGTCTAACATGCTTTGGGTTGCAATTAGGTGTTCTTCGTGGTCATTTCTTTCATAGCGTATGTGATGTCTATGTGGTTCCCTACTTTCCCTTCTTCCATGTCGTGATTCTCTAGAGTGCCCTCATCCTTGTGCGCGGCTCTCTCATTGAGGTTTCTCACTATGTTTACCCTTATCCTCATGGTTAGGTTCCTTATGACTACCTCCTAATATTGAAGGAGATGGTGAATGTGATGATGAAGGTGAAGAAGAAGGATGATGAGCCGCGATATTGCATCCGTGATATCGCGTCGGCCCTTGCGATATCGTGTATGCGATATCGCGGCCCGCCGTCATGTCTATAAATAAGAGGTAGCTTTCCCTTGTTCAATCATCTAGAGTTAGTTCCTTAGCCAAACTATAGAAGTTTTACCATTCCATAATTAGAATAATTTCCATGTGCCCACAGTAGGAGTCTCAAAGTGAACGGATCTTTATTCGAGAAAAGTGTACCTGAGCACACATTTGTGTACGGCAATAAAGACAAACTTTTTGGTAAACCTTGCAGCATATGGACTAAGCTAAATAGGATTTAATTATTGTTAAATGTTTAAATTATTTCTTAGATAATTAATCTCTCTCAACCCTTGACTCTCCTAGTTAAGTGCATTCAGTACGACCGCTTCGAGCACATGTGTAACGCTTGGTAACCCAGTAACGAGTAGCATTTGGTAATCCTAGTAGTGTTGCACTGGTTTAGGGTGTGTGCAGAAAGTGGGAATGGATACTGATGCTAGGATAATTAGAACTTAGTTAGTGGAGAGTTAATGAAAGTTAGTCTATTAGTTCTCTTCACCTTTCCCTACTAGCATTAGGTGTTAAAAAGATAAAAGATATAAAAATCACATACCTCAAACTTACTTAACCATACAACCGTGAAAATACAAGTAAGTTTGGGAGGACAATGATTGGTTAACCTTAAGTGTTCCATTAAGGCGCGTAAGCACTTAGTCCTTGGAGTTCGACCGGATCGTGCATGAGATGCTTGTATTTGTATGGTTGAGTGTAGGGGTACCTCGCCACTCATCATTGGCGTCGTTGCTGGGGACTTAGTTGTTTGCGCGCTACGTAGAACATAGGAGATCATTCATATCATTGGGACGCTAGAACGAACCCTTAGGGTTGATCAAAAGAAAAATAAGACAACGGTTATTAGCACATCGAATAAGAAAAAAAAATTTCTTCTTCTTCGTACAAAAGCACTTCACCACCTAGGAACAACACTAGAGACAGTCGGCGGCACAACACACATAACCAAGAACCGTCAGTTCCTTAACAATTCTGTGTGGTATATATTCATCATGATGAATATGTACTAGACTTTACTTTTATTCTCCATCAAGATGAAAAATTGCGTTGGAGAGACTTGGAGGGTAACATAGTGTTGCCTCTAGACCAAGTAGTCACCAACATGCTCCTTCGTGCTCTTGCATGAATAGGCATGTAACAATTGTATGTAGAATACGTTGCATATGAGCACCACACAAGGGACTATCATCCCACAGAAGTGCAATGTCAAAGGGACTTACAACAGGAGAGATACTATACATCGTTGAAGGGCAAAGGGCCCCATAACGCTACACCCATCTGAAGCAAAATTAAGGGTGGTAAACCTATTTCCATAAGTTCTCCACAAAACTATGTTCCCCCTCCTAACGATGGTGAGGAGGTGGTGTATCAAAACCTTCACTCCATGATTCACAACCCTGGTTCTGATCTGCACAAACACCAAGTGTTCAATGAGGGAATACAAACACATGATAAGGGGGGGCATTCTGATCGTCATCATAATCAGGGCCGGGACCACCAAAGAGGAGGTAGAAAACATCGTCATGGCGATGGTTCTCCTTCTTCTTCACCTTCATCATCACATTCACCCTCTCCTTCAGTATCAGGACGTAGTCATAAGGAACCTAACCGTGAGGATAAGGGTAAACAGAGTGAGAAACCTCGATGAGAGAGTCAAGAGCGAGGACAAGGGCACTCTAGAGAATCACGACATGAAAGAAGGGAAAGTAGGGAACCACGTAGATATCACAGACGCTACAAAATAAATGACCACAAAGAACCCCTACTTGCAACCCAAAGCATGTTAGACATCATAGAGGCCTTTAGAATTCCTACAAGTCACCAACAAGATAGTAGGATCAAGAGATTAGACATGAATAACATCCCACGATTTGAGGGGGGATACAATGTTGATCCTCAGAATCACTTACAAGCATTTCATGATGCATGTGCCTTGCAGAACATTGAGAATGAATGGCAAAAACTAAAGTTTTTCCCAAGGACACTAGTAAAAGAAGCGGAAAGCTGGTACTGGTCCTTAGAATCGGAATCCATTCAAAGGTGGAGTACGATGCTAGAATTTTTTAACGATAAGTATCAAATGTACTCCCAAGTGTCCAACCTACGAAAGAAAATCCAAGGATGGAAGTAGGGAACTCACGAACCCTTGGATGCTACCATGGGCCGATACTATGCACTGTTACATCGTTGCTCGGGCCATGGTTACTCGGAGCAAGATCAACTGCGCCATCTCGTAGATGGACTTAGGCATGAAACCAGGAGAACCCTTGGAATGTATGCCCAAGGGAGATTATTAGAGCTTAGGTCCCATCAGGTTCATAGATTGGAGCAAATAGCTAAGGAAGAAGGAGAGCTACGTAAAAGAGAAAGCATGGAAGAGTACAATCGCGATCCTTCCCTCCGAAAAAGGGGGGTGAGATTCTGTGAGGAGGAGGAAGAGTCACCACTCGAAGAGATGATGAATAGGAAAACCTTGCTGCTCCAAAAATTAACAACAGAAGTGTCGGTGAAGGTAGACCAAATGTGGGAGTCCTTAGATAGTAGATTTGAAACTGTTCTCAAAATTGTAGAGGAGTCTAAGGAATGAGGTAGTGACTATGATAAAAAGAAAAAGAGAGATTTGGACCATGCACGTAACAAAGGTAAGGGTAAAATGGCTATCACCGAAGAGGTTGTGGATTTAGATACAGACAATGACGGTGGATGTGAGATATGCCTATATGACCATCCTAAGGGATGTTACCCAATAATCTTACATGTACAAGAGTTTGGGGTGCATGCACTCAACCCACGACTTAACAAATGGAAAACACCCCGACGGTTACCTTATCCCCAAGGTAACCCAAGGTAGTTCCACCAACCTTTAACATATTACCCAAGTGGAACTCCACCAAAACCTATTGAGCAACACCAGTAGTGGCAATACCCATAGTCATGGGGGATGCCACCGCCAAGGCAACAATACCCTTATTGGCAACCGAATCCATATGGCTACTACATGTAGCAGCAAATCTCTCCATGTGACTCCACAACGTCACCACCAAGTTTGAGAGTATTATAGGACTCCTTCTCCTGGGAGAGATACACCACATACATACCACCCTCCGAATCTATCCGCAACTTTCACACCGATAGCTCCATTACCACCCACTCTAGTAATGCAAGGGGAACTCCCCACTCAACTGTAGCAATGCAATGCTATGAGAGCTATAAATCTTCAACCCACTGTTGGTTCTGACAACCACACAAAGAGAAGACCTTTCTTCAGAACCAACAGTCCAAACAAGCTCTCACAACCACAAGTAGTTGAGCCTCCGAATGCTTCTCCATCAAATAAGACTTCAGAGCTCCCTTCAAACCAAAAATAGAGCTCAACGCACACGATTATATTAACACATGCCATCACTAATTGGATCAAAGAGGGCCATCTTCCTAGGAAATTCTTTGATCCTGGAAGTCCTTTAATTTATCTTCAAGTTACTGGGAATGAACCATGTAAAGCTCTTCTAGACTTAGGTGCCAAAGTCAACTTAATATCACAAGAGATGTATAAAGCCTGGAACTTGCCTCCATTAAAGAAGAGCAATATTCACTCAGAGCTTGCTGACCAGTCCATCACTGTTCCCTTGGAATTGGTGGAGGACATCATTACCACTGTGTGTGGTTGGTCATACCCAACTGATTTCCTAGTGATATAAGTAAATAATGACAAAGGGGACTTTCGAATAATAATGGGAAGGACATGGCTAAGTACCATAAATGCATGCCTCGGAATCCATGATCTTTCCCTGGAAATATCTAAGGAAAACACTTTTGGGAAGATCGAGAGGCAGAAAGTTCCATGCATCACATATAGTGATACAGGGTGTGATTACGTACAAGAATGTTCAACATTGCCTGCATGCAACCTGTGTGCCCAAGAAATTAACATACACAAGTGCTTGTATGTAGCAACCACACAATAAGAGAACACCTAGTGGTTGACAACTAATCAAGAGAGCAACTCACCAACATGCATGGAACTAATTGGGGAAACAACCTGCACCCACGTCGAAAGCATAGATGCATTGGAGCAAGAGTGTCACCAACTTCCAACCCTTAACCTGAAAAAATCAATAGATGGAAGCTGGAAATTCTTACAAAATTCAAACAAATGCTCTGATTGGAGAATACTAGTCGATGTGCAATAGACCAAACCTTATCATGAATCTAGAATGATCAATGCACATAACACATCAGAGAAAGAATGACCTCACTCATTATTTTGGATCTCCCCCTTCCAACTTAGTCATGGGGGAGATGGCCACCTATGTTGATCATCTGATGCCCTCAGTTCCTTTTTAAGTTTTTGTTTTTCAAATTTTTGTTTTGAAAATTTCTTTAACTTTTCTTGTTTTTTTTTGCAACATCGTTCATACTTTTTCATTTATTTGTGTGTTTATTTATTTATTTTTGTTAAGTTTGTCACTTAATAAGTGTTCGTGAAGATGGTATGAATTGTATTCCACTGATTGCTAATGTTTGGTTTTTACCTTTGAGTTATAATGTTGATACTTTGGTATGGTTCTTTTGATAGAACAGGCAATGAGTCCACGTCATCCATGCATCCATGAATTTCTATGGTCTCTCTTGGCTTGGAACTATACAGTCCCTTTCTTAAATAATAAGAACTATCAACGAATCGGTGGTTGGACATTTCTCAAACTAAGGAAGGACTCAAGGATTGAAAAGGTTGTGACTTCAAAATGATTTGATGCATTTTTGCTAGCCATTCTCTTGGGTGTTTGGATGTTTTCTTCTTGAGTTTTCCTTACCATTCTGACATTGCTCTATTTTCGGGAAGCTGAGCTAATAAAAATAATAAGTTTTTGCATGGTGTGGTTCTCATGCAAAAGAAAAAAAAAAAACAGTGGGAATTCAAAGCACACCCCTTAGACCGAATAATCATCTAGGCTACAAGCACTGGTTATGGAACTAAATAAACATGTTCCCTCTAACTAAGGCCCCTTCTCGCTTCCTACTGTCTCCTTTTTTCACTTCGTCGGAATGGTGGTGATTTTTTGGTGGAAGCATTCTCATTACTTCAAGTGGATGGATGGGCCAAATGTATTAATGTGAAGTCACTGGATATGGATTTTTTAAGGCCAGATTTGGAATGAGATCTACTAAGTTACATTAACCATTAATACATAAGGTGCTGTACACCACCTTGTTATTGAGACTCCATTCCATTCTCTTCTTTCCATCCTTCTTTCTCCATTTTTCACCTCATTGCCAGTTGTATCAATAGTCCATATTTTGGTGGATGTGTTATTTTCTTTTTGGTAAGCTCTTGTGGTTAAGAATTTAACTCTTGTTTCCAAATGGCATTTCTAGAGCCTACGGACTCTTTGAATGTGGGATTGTCAGGGCATTAAGGGCATGAGCTTACTTTGGGGAGGACCCACTGACATTCCTATTTGGTGCATCTGTTAATTTTTTTCCCTTAAACATTTTCACAATCACCATTTATTTTGTTCATCTCCATCTTTGACATCCATTTTATTGACGTTGCCGTTGTTTCTTTTTCTCCATGTTTCTTATTCCTTCTCTTTTTCCATTCTCTTGCTACTGTAGGTTCGCTCTCAGTCATGGGGGTCGTGGTCCAATTTTTTCGATTTTCTCTTAACCCCTACACCTCAAATAGTCACCAGTATTATATCTCTAGAATCCACATTAGCCATATCACATCTCAACCAATGGACCTTACACTGAGGCAAGGTATTAACTGCATTGTGATTCATTTACCCTTGCTAATATAAGACTGTGTTGTGTGTGCAGATGGAAATCATACAACAATGGATTGGATCTGGAGGGAACACTTGGAATGGATTGGTGCTGAAGCAGTTATGTAAGGAACAAGATTGATGACACGCTTATGGATGAACAACAAAAGACACAATCTTGGCATCGGTAGCAACAGACTTCTTCTTTTCTCTCTCTCTTCTCTCTCAATTGCCAAATAAGGCTGGATGTCAAATGTGTAAAGTGTTCACTCTTATTGTCATGAATACTAATTTTGTCATGTATTGTAATGATGATCCATTCACATGTCACCCCATTCACCGTTAGTGTCATTCAAGTCAATAATCCCATACCTTCCCAATATTTTGTAAGGAACTCGAGGATGAGTTTTCATTTAGTCATGGGGGTATGATGAGCCATGATATCGCATCCACAATATCGCATTGGCGCATGTGATATCGCGTACGTGATATTGCTACCTGCCGTCATGTCTATAAATAAGAGGCGGCTTTCCCTTGTTCAATCATCTCAAGTTCGTCCCTTAGCCAAATTATAGCAGTTTTACCATTCCAGAGTTAGAATAATTTCCATGTGCCCGCAGTAGGAGTCTGAAAGTGAACGGATCTTTATTCGAGCAAATTGTACCTGAGCACACATTTGTGTACGGCAATAAAGACGAACTTTCTGATAAACCTTGTAGCATATAGACTAAGCTAAATAGGATTTAATTATTTTTAAATGTTTAAATGCTTTCTTAGATAATTAATCTCTCTCAACCCTTGACTCTCCTAGTTAAATGCATTCAGTACGATCGCTTCGAGCACGTGTGTAACACTTGGTAACCCAGTAACAAGTAGGGTTGGTAATCCCAGTAGCATGTCACTGGTTTAGGGTGTGTGCGATAAGTGGGAACGGATACTATTGCTAAGATAATTAGAACTTAGTTAGTGGATAGTTAATGAAAGTTAGTCTATTAGTTCTCTTCACCTTTCCCTACTAGCATAGGCATTAAAAAGATAAAAGATATAAAAATCACATATCTCAAACTTACTTAACCATACAACCGTGATAATACAAGTAAGTTTGGGAAGACAACGATTGATTAACGTTAAGTGTTCAATTAGGGTATGTAAGCACTTAGTCCTTGGAGTTCGATCGGATCACATGTGAGATGCTCATATTCATATGGTTGAGTGTAGGGGTACCTCGCCACTCATCAAAGGAGAACCATTGTCATGACGATGTTTCCTACCTTCTCTTCGGTGGTCTCGGCCCTGATCGTGATGACGATTAGTATGCCTGCCCTTATCATGTGTTTGTGTTCCCTCGTTAAACACTTGGTGTTCATGGGGATCAGAACCAGGGTTGTGAATCATGGAGTGAAGGTTCTGATACACCACCTCCTCACCATTGTTAGGATGGGGAACATCATTTTGTGGGAAGCCTATTGAAATAGGTTCACCACCCTCAATTTTGCTTAAGATGGGTGGAGCGTTATGGGGTCTTTTGCCCTTCAATGATGTATATTTTCTCTCTTGTTGCAAGTCCCATTGACGTTGCACTTCTATGGGATGGTAGTCCCTTGCATTGTGCTTGCATGCAACGTATTCCTCATATAACTATGACATGCCTATTTGTATGAGAGCACGAAGAAGCATGTTGGGGACTGCTTGATCTGGGGGCAACACTATGTTACCCTCCAAGTCTCTCCAACGCAGTTGTTCATCTTGATGGAGAATAAAAGTAAAGTCGGGTACATATTCATTGTGATGAATATATACCACATGGAATTGTTGAGAAACTGGTGGTTCTTGGTTATGTGTGTTGTGCTGCTGACTGTCTCTAGTGTTGTTCCTAGGCCGTGAAGTGCTTTTGTGTGAAGAAGAAGACATCTTTGTCTTGTTTGATGTGCTGTTTACCATTATCTTATTTTTCTTTTGATCAACCCTAAGGGTTCGTTTAAGCATCCCAACGATATGAATGATCTCCTATGTTCTATGTAGTGCACAAACAACTAAGTTTCCGGCAATGGCATGAACGATGAGTGGCGAGGTACCCCTACACTTAACCATATGAATACGAGCGTCTCACGTGTAATTTGTTTGAACTCCAAGGACTAAGTGGTTATGCACCTTAATGGAACACTTAAGGTTAACCAAATTTTGTTCTCCCAAACTTACTTGTATTATCATGGTTGTATGGTTAAGTAAGTTTGAGGTATGTGATTTTTATAACTTTTATCTTTTTAACGCCTATGCTAGTAGGGAAAGGTGAAGAGAACTAAATAACTAATTTTTATTAACTATTCACTAACTAAGCTTTAATTATCCTAGCATCAGTATCCGTTCCCACTTTCCGCACACACCCTGAACCAGTGCAACACTACTGGGATTACCAAACTCTACTTGTTACTGGGTTACCAAGCGTTACACACATGCTTGAAGCGGTCGTACTGAATGCACTTAACTAGGAGAGTCAAGGGTTGAGAGAGATTAATTATCTAGGAAAGCATTTAAACATTTAACAATAATTAAATCCTATTTAGCTTAGTCCATATGTTGCAAGGTTTATCAGAAAGTTCGTCTTTATTGCCATACACAAATGTATGCTCAGGTACAATTTGCTTGAATAAAGATTCGTTCACTTTGAGACTCCTACTGCAAGCACATTGAAATTATTCTAACTCTGGAATGGTAGAACTACTATAGTTTGGCTAAGGGTCTAACTCTAGATGAGTGAACAAGGGAAAGCTACCTCTTAGTTATAGACATGATGGCGGGCTGCAATATCACGTACGCGATATCACAGGGGTTGACGCGATATCGCGTACATGATATCGTGGATGTGATATCACGTACGTGATATCATGGCTCATCAGCAAGATAAACATTAGGACAGACTTCATGAAGCCATAAAGGGGAAACATTAAACTAACCCCTTATTCCTACTAGATTAAGAGGATAATGAGGATCACTTTGAAGGTTCTCAACATGAAGATTTTCCACTCCTTGTTATTGATGATGAGGGTATAACCGTGATCTTGCGATCAACTATTCATAAACAAGGTTCAAGAAAGAGTGATAGCCAAGGTAGGGACTTGGTGTGAGCATTGCAATAACAAGGGATTTAATGGTGGTGATCATAAAAAGCGTAAGAGTGGTGGCGGACACCATGGTGGAAGTGGTGGTTTACCTTTTTCTTCATTCTCTTCATTTGATTCCAAACATTCCTCTTCATTTGATGGTTCTCAGAAGTTGTCATTGAAACAACCGTGATGAAGGTGATCAAAGAAATAACAATGACCATGAAGGCCACCAAAATCAAAGGGGTGGTCAAAACCATCATCGCCATCATCAATGCAGTGATGATGATAAACCTTTACTAGTGACTTGAAGTATGCTTAGCATTGCGGAGGTAGTAAGAATTCCAACTAGGCATATGAAGGATAGTTGGATCAAGAACCTAGAATGAACAATATCCCAATATTTGAGGGGGGATACAATTTTGATTTGCAGACACATCTACAAGCTTTTCAAGTTGCTTGTGCCTTATACAACATAGAAAATGAGTGGCAAAAACTCAAGCTTTTCTCAAGGATACTTATTAAGGAAGTTGAAAGTTGGTACTAGTCCTTAGAACTAGAATCTATCTAAAGATGTAGTACCATGTTAGAACTGTTCAATGATAAATATCAAACATACTCTAGAGTGTCTAACTTAAGAAGGCAAACCCAAGGCTGGAAACAAGGAGCACACGAACCCTTGGATGCCACCATGGATCAATATTATTCACTCTTACATAGATGCCCTAGCCATGGTTACTCTTAAAGGAAACAATTGCACCACATCATAGATGGGATCAAAGCAGAAATAAGAAGAACCCTTGTGGTGTATGCCCAAAAGAGGTTGTTTGAAATGAGAGCTCATCAGATCCAAAGGCTAATTGAGTAGGTAGCAAAAAAAGAATTGGAGCTATGAAAAAGGGAGAGTGTTGAAGAGTATAATAGGGATCCATCCATTAGAAAATGAGAGGTTTGATTTTGTGATGAGGAGGAGTCACCACTTGATGAAGTGGTGAATAAAAAGACCTTGCTTATTCAAAAATCTATTTCTGACATTTCAGCCAAAGTTAACAAGTTACGAGACTCTTTGTATGAAAATTTTCAAACTACTTTGAAGATTACTGAAGAACCCAAAGAGCAAAATAGTGATCGTAATCATAAATGGTGAAAAGAAGCTGAATGTACCTTGCAAAGAGGTAAGGGCAAAGCTGCTATAGTAGAGGAAGTTATGGAATCTGACTCTGATGATGAAAGTGAATGTGACATCTATCAATATGAACATCCAAAGGGATGCTACCCTATGGTGTCACACTTACAAGAGTTTGGAGTGTACGTATTAAATCCTTGCCTAGCATGTAGACCAGTTCCAAGACAATTGCCTTACCTTTAAGGTAGTCCAAGACAGTTCCACCAACAACAACAAGCTTACTACCCAAGTGGAACTCCTCCACAACCTTATGAATAGTACCAATAGTGGTACCAACCACAATAATTGGGAATGCCACCACCAAGGTAGCAGTGCCCTTATAGGCAACTAGATCCATATAGGTACTATGTTCAGCAACTTGTCTCCCCTAGAAGTTTGACAAGTCATGCATCATGCTAGCATCACTATTACCCTCCAGAGCATCACCAAACACATTCACCATCTACTCAAGGAGAAAACCAATATTCGTATCCTTATCATGCTTCACATCCCTCTGCACCTACACCTCCACCTTCAACCTAATTACCTCCTACTCCATCTATGTAGGGTGAAATTCCTCCACAACTGCAACAATGAAATTCTATAAGGGCTATACACTCACAACTAGTTTTTCAACCAAGTGGTCCAGATAATTGATCAAGGAAATGAGCTTTCTTCTGACCTAGTAGTCCTCTCCATCCCTCACAACCTACTTTGGTTGATCACCTTACATCTTTAGCACCCTCATCCTCTGCATCAAATACCTTTGAGCACCCTTCAAACCAAGTGTTGCCTAGGATCCACATTGTAATGCTAACTCATGCTATTTCTGACTGGATCAAGGCTGGCAACCTTCCTACAAAAAGATTTGATCCAGAAAGTCTGCTCATCTTTTTATAGATTGCTAGATAAGAGCCATGCAAGGCTCTTCTTGACTTTGGTTCTAGAGTTAACCTCATCTCCCATGACATGTACAAGGTGTGGAACCTACCACCTCTTAAGAAGAGTAATATCTATCTAGAATTAGCAAATCAGTTGATTATGGTCTCTTTGGAATTAGCAGAGGACATTGTGACCATAGTTTGTGGGTGGTCCTATCCATTGATTTTCTGGTAATCAAGGTGGACAACTGCAAAAGTGACTTTCCCATCGTCATGGGAAGGGCTTGGTTAAGTATGGTCAATGCGTGAATGGGTATAAGGGATCTATCTCTTGCAATATCTATGCAAAATTAAGAAGAAGCATATTCCATGCATTGCATATAGCGATAACGAGTGCAATTGCATGCAATAAATTTGGTCAATAAAAAGTACATACATTAAGGCATGCAATCAGTGGGACAAGAAATTAATATTCAATGATGTCTGTACGTAGTAGCCATAAAGTAGGAGGGCACCTAGTGGCTAATAGCTAATTTAGATAATAACACAATATGCATGGAGCCAACTAAGAGCTTAACTTATGCATATGTTGAAGGCATGGACAAAATTGAACAACTATTGGGGAGAGTTCATTCCAACTCTCTAATGAAGATGATGATAACTATTGGGGAGAGTTGGAAATTCCTAATCACTTCAAGCAGGAGCCCTTAGAACTAAAAACTTTACTAGTCAGAATGAAGTATGCATTTTTAAAGAATGGTAAGCTAGTCATCATTAATGCCAAACTTGTTCCTAAACAAAAAGACAAGTTGTTGAAAGTGGTGAATAAATGGTTAACAGCCTTCACTTGATCATATCCAAAGCTAATAGGGATTGATCCAAGGATATGCCAGCATCGCATCTACACTGACCCAACCATGAAGCCTAGAAGGTAGCCATAGAGGTGGCTAAATCCCGAATTAAAGCAAATCATTAAGGAGGAGATAGAGCAACTCCTTGAGGTGGGGTTTATCTATCCAATCGTGGATAGTGAGTGGGTTAGCCCATTCATAATTCTATTAAAGAAGGATGGTCAATGGCACATTTGCATTGACTTTAGGTTGTTAAATATGGCAATATTTAAGGATCACTTTCCTTTGCCATTTGTGGATCAAGTATTAGACACCATATCCTAGCATTGTTATTATAGTTTCTTGGATGGTTATAGTGGTAATAACCAAATCCAAATTGCACCAAAAGACTAGGCCAAGACAACATTCATGAGTCCTTGGGGAACTTTTGCATACTGTAAGATACCATTTCTCCTATGCAATGCCCCTACAACATTTCAATGCTTGGTCCTTAGTATCTTTCAATAATAGATTAGTAGTGGTGTTGAAGTCTTCATGGATGACTTCTCCACCTATGGAGCTACCTTTGAGCAAGCCTTAGAGTGACTTGAGCAAGTACTGAAGAGATGTGTTCAGACAAATCTATGGCTCAATTGGCAAAAGAGCCATCTCATGGTTCAGAAAGGCATTGTGCTAGGGCACCAAATTTTGTAGAATGGGATTGAGGTAGACCTAGAAAAGATAAGGATCATCCAAGGAATAACATGCTAACTAGAGATCGTTCAAGATGTTCGATCATTCCTTGTACACATTGGTTACTACTGGTGCTTTATTGAGAATTTCTCTAAGATTACAAAGTCGTTGGTAGAACTTACAAAGAAAGATGCATCTTTCATTTGGATGAAGGAATGTGAAAACGCATTGCAATAATTAAAATAGAAACTCGTAGAAAGACCAATCCTATGAGTAGCAAATTGGTCCAAATCATTTCATATCATGAAAAACGCATCTAAATATGCTTTGGGAGTAGTGCTCATGCAGATGGATGATAAGAAACATCCATATTATATCCAGTACGCAAGTCAAAGCATTGTAGGAGCATAGTTAACTTACATCACCATGGAGAAGGAATTAATGATAGTGGTGTATGCGCTATAAAAGTTTAGACATTATGTGCTAGATTACAAAGTATTTGTACATACAGATCATAGTGCAATTTGCTTTCTTATGAATAAGCCAATGGTGAGCCCTCATGTTGTACGGTGGCTTGTGATCTTGTAGGAATTCGATCTTACTATGGTAGATTGAAAAGGGACCAAGAATGTGGTCACTGATCATCTTTCTCGCTTAAGATGGGATAACAAAGAGGAGGAGAGCCCACTCTATGATCAGTTTCTAGATGAACTCTTTACTGGAGTAATAAATGAACAAACACTTGAGAAAGCAATATGGTATAATGACATCCTCACATATCTTCTTACTCAAGAGATGTCATAAGACTTGGATTTTAGGAAAAACCAACAATTCCTTCATCAGGTCAAATACTTCATGGAAATCAATAGACACCTTTACAAGGTGTGTGCTGATGGCTTGATTTATTAGTGTGTCCTTGACAAAGATCAACTATGTGTTCTCCAAGATGCTCATGAAGGACCTTGTGGAGGCCACTATGCAAAGAGATGCATGGCCATAAAAATCCTAATGGTAGGATACTATTGGTCCATAATCTTTAGGGATGCCCACCAGTTTGTCAAGTCTTGTGAACATTGTCAACGTGATGGAGGGATGACCGCTCATATGGAAGGTTCTCAACAATGGATTCAACCACTAGAACCTTTTGACATAGGGGCATTGACTTCATGGATCCCATCACACCCATGTCTAATGGGAAAGCATATGTTATAGTAGCAATTGAATATTGCACAAAATGGGCTAAAGTGACAACCGTTATAGATTGCACATCATCCACTGCTACCAGATTTATATAACAACATATTGTAAATAGGTTTGGGGTGCCGTGTTCACTAATTTGTAATAATATAACTCATTTCATAGGTGCCACATTTAGAAAATTAATACAACACTTGGGGGTAGAACATAAATTAACAACACCTTACCACCCCCAAGCTAATAGTCTAGCAAAGGTAACCAACCAAGAGATTACAAGAATACTAATGCGAACCATTAGCAAATATAGGAAGGACCAAAGTACAAAACTTAACAATGCTCTCTAGGCTTATCATTCAACTTGGAAACTTCTTATTGGATATTCTCCCTACGAGTTAGTGTACAGGAAACTTCCAACACTCCCAATTCAATTTAAGCTCTATACACTCTTAATGGCTTGTGATCTAAACCTTGACCTAAGTTTAGCATGGAAGGAAAGATTGATCAATCTGAACGTGCTAGATGAAAATTGCTTAGTGGCCCTATCCTTGAATGAGGTGAACAAGGCATTCAGTAAGTAGTGTCATGACCTTAAAATTAGGAAAGTAAAACTTCAACCAAAAGATAAGGTTCTTTATTAGAACCCCACACATGTACCCCAAAAGAAAAAATTGCAAACATTATGGGAGGGACCTTATATAATTGATCAAACCTTTTCTTGTGGGGCCATGTTGATCTACAAACTTGATAGCCCAAATAAAAAGTAGTTGGTCAATATCCAACAAGTTAAACCTTTCCTAGAACTAAGATTGGCTAGTGTAACTATCGCCTTAACTAATGGACACCGACGTTCTATTTTTTGGATCTTCTCCTTCCAACTCAATCATGAGGGAGATGGACATCCATGCTGACCATTACCATGGCCTCTTTGTTTTTCCACCTTTTTGTTTTTTACGTTTTTGATTTTACAAATTTTTTGATTTTCAAAATTTTCTAAATTTTACATCATCTTTAGTACCTTTAAGCTTTCTTGATTATTTTACACTTTCTTATATATTTTACTTTATTTTTTTTCTTTTGATTAAGTGTGATATTTTCTCATTTTTGCTAATAAATTTGCTTTTTTGTCATAGGACATAATGTTGCTGCTGTTGTTTGCTAATGATGGTTTGTGCTTAATGTGTGATTATTGATGTCTAGTTTCTATTTTTAAATTCTAATGTCTAATGACTTCAGCATGGTTTATTTTCCATGGAACAGGTAGTGAGTCCATGCCATCTACCCATCCAATGAGCTCTATGATTTTCTTTGTTTTGGGAATTTGAGATTCCTTTTTCATTAAAAAAACTGTTAATCAATCAGTGACCTTGGTAGTTCTAGAATTAGGAAGGATACAAAGGTTTGTAAAGGGTGTGACTTCAAGTGGACTCAATATTCTTTGTACTCTTCTTCTTTTTTGAGTGCTTGAGTGTTTTTTCATGAGCTTCTTATTGTTTCATAGCACGCAATGATAGGAAGAAAAATAACATCGTTGCATGGTGTGGTTTCCATCATTCAAAAAAATTTAAAAAAAGAAATGATGGGAATTCAAAGCACACCCCTTCGACATAAATAAGTCCTCACATGGTGTGGTTCGCATTTCAAAGAAAAAAACAATGGAAATTCAAAGCACACCCCTTGGATAAATAAAAGGGCTACAAGCACTAGTTATGGGACTCGAAAGACATACACCTATGCCTACAGGTCTCCTTTAACTAAGGCCCTCTCTCTCTCACTTCCTACTTCTCTCTCCTCTTTGTGGAATGATGGTTATCTTGCAAGGACACTCTTGTATCTCAAGTGGGTGGATTGGTCTTAAAGTGGTGATGCAAAGTCACTGAAAGTAGATGACTTTAGTCTGGACTGAGGATGGAACTTCTTAGGTCATTTTAACCACAATTCCACAAGGAAATTCTTATGACCTCAATTTGGAACTCCATTCCACCTTCTCTATCATCCATCCATGTTGCCATAACTCACCTCATTGTTGAGTTCTATCTTATGTTCTATGTCTTAGTTTGGTGTATCGGGGTTCTTGATTGGATTCTTTTGGGTTGGTCCTTAACTTATCATAATCATTAAATTGACTATGGGACCCACAAAATCCTTAGTTGAGGTTATGCAAGGGCAAAAAGGGCATGAGGCTGTTATGGGGAGGACCCACTTGCATAGCTTTTGGCTTGATTAGTTAATGTTCCTTACGTTTGACATCACTACAATCTTATATTTCATATTTTCCATTGTGTAAACTGCTTAGTACTCACTTAATCTTTCATTGCATTCATCCATGAAATTAATTTTTCTCCATTCTTTCAAATTTATGAACTTCAATGCCGTCTTCTCATGATTTCATACTATTCTTGGTCTTTTAAGCTTTCATTTGATCCCAATTTCATGAAAAAATTCCTTGTATTTTGAAAGTTTGACCAAAGTCAATAGAAGTCAATGATGGTCAACAACTGCCTCAACGAGGCCTTGTTGATGTAGTGCAAAAATACTATATAAATCACTAGATACTTTGGAATTTTTTGCAATTTTCTCATAACACATAGGGAATTTTTGTAATTTTTCAGAGCTTGAAACTTCCAGAGTCCATAACTTTCAAACTGTTTGTCCAAATGACTCCATTTTTCGATGTTACACTTATTAGAGGTAAGGTCATTATTGTGGAGGACACAACCCTTAAGGTTTCCAATGCAATTTTCAAAAAAATTTTCTAACTCCTACAAAGGTTAGTAACCTTAATCATATATAAACATTAACATTTTCCAAGTTAACCCTTCCAAGAATCTCCAGGATGATTTATCAATGATAAGGCATAAATAGAAATAATAATTGAGTTAATTAAATCAACCATAATCACAACTAAGCCAAGTGTAGCTACCCTCAAGGGTTAAGGTATCCCAATTGTTTTAAGGTTACACAATGATTGCTAATCCATGGTTCTATTGTGATTACAGATGGCATTGAAACAAAAACATCTATAGGAAGGAGAACCTTAACGACCATGGGAGAATGACTTAGAGTTGGAAGGGGCTAGCAGGAATAAGGCCAAGAACAACAAGAGGCAACCCATGCAACGAGACCTCTTCGTGAGGAGCCCAAAGTGGAATCTGTTTGATAAATTCTAGAAGAATAAGTTCCTATAGAATAATCCCAATGAAGAGAAGTGCCTGGACCTATGCCAAGGCTTGAGGTCACTTTGACTCAAGCCTACTTAGACATCATGAAGTCCCAAGAGATCCAAAGATCTGTTCTTTAAGAGATAAACTTTGGGCCATTTTTGAAGAAAGCTCCAAAGGATGTCAAGACACAATTGCAAGCCTCTCCCATGTGGCTAGTCATCACGTCCAGTGGAGAATGGTAAATGAAAGAGACCTATCTCTTTTGAAATAGTTGAAGGCCAAGGTCCATTGTAAAAATCAAGGACATTCAAGTGTCCTACTCAACGGAGGCCATCGCACAAGCATTGGAGTTGCTAGAGATTGGAACACAGTTGGCAAAGATATTAATAAAAGACAATTCTAAGGTAAAAAAGGGGTGGACCTAGTGATGCTATAGGATGGACCATGAAGAGTGTGGTGCACTCAAAATGGTGAAGTTAATTTATTTTAAGATCATGGCTTATCACCTCAATCCAACAGTGAGGCCAAGCAAGGTGACTACTTTCTCTACTCAAGCATGCGCCGCTCTAAGTAGGAAATTTTCCATTAACCTTCCACAGCTGATTTATATGGAGATCAAGAAGTGCTTCAAGGAGAGAAAATGTGGAAGGAAGACCCTGTCCTTTCTATGCCTTATCAGGAAACTTTGCAAGAGGGTAGGTATTGCTCACTATTTAAATGACACTCTCAGGCATGCTCCCTTGGCCTTGTGGGCAGAAATCATAATGGATAAGACATCAACAACCACTTAAGAAGAGGAGTTGCCACCACCACCACCCACTCAGGAAACCATACTAGAGGCTAGTGTAACCCTTGAACGTGTATAGAAAACCCAAGAGTAACTCTTGAGCAAACAAGAGTAGCAAATAAGAATGAGTGGGCAGATCCATTTGTGTATCAGCCAACAATGAGTCACTTTAATGGGGTGGCATAAATAGTTAGCTAGATGGAGAGGGGTGGTTTCATTTTTTCTACCTAAAGAACGTAACTACCTTTGAGGTTGGATCCCAATGCTTGGGAGGTGATGGTGTCATTAGCAACACATCATCTATTCGTAGAAATATCTAGGAATTTCGCCACTTTCTTGGTGAGGTTGGAGGAAGGCGAAGAGGTAACTATCTTGGTGATGCAGTACTAAGGGCAGGAGACAATGGCAAAAGTGGTAGCTGACCATGTAGTTGAAGCACTAAATGCACCCGTGGTGTCTATACCAAATGTATCTACACTCCAAGATGTGTAGACATCCATAGGCACGATTAGCAAGAAATTGAACGTAGCCCAGCATGAACAAGTGATGGAACGACTAGTAGGAATTGGACAATCAACTCTAGATATCTTTGATCTTTTGGAGAACATCATTGCAACCTAATTAGAGTTGTTGAATACAAGGGGAAGATGCTTGATTTTGGAGGGGCAACTAGAAACGACCCAAGAGAAAAATCAACGCTTGGCCATGGAGGTTGCTAAACTTCATGCCCAACTTGTAAACTAAGCAATCCTTAGCCCAGCAACGAAAAGAGATGAAGCTATCAAATAGCTTCAAGAACGATTTCAAAAGGCTGAGAAGGAAGTAGTAATGACCATCTTCAAACAGTCCATGGAAAAAGCTGAAATGGACTCAATCAAAAAGGACTTAAATCAAATGCACCAAGAAAATGAAGCATTGACTGCACAAAATCATTGCCTATGAAATGTTGATGCTCAAAGAGATGAAATGAAAGAACTCATTCATCAACACTAGGAGTAGCTTGCCAGAGTCAATACTAAACTAAGGAAATTGGCTATAGAGAATTGTAATTTATGAATGGAGGAGGTACACACCTTGTGACAAATGTCTACCATCAAAATTTCCACCTAGAAGAACAAATTTCTAATGTTTGAGAAAGTGAAAAATCACTATAGGGACTAGGTTGGCTTGCAAAAGAAAATGAATGAAAAAGAAATCTAGATGGCAAAGGCTAAAGTGAATGAAGCCCTCCAGTAACTCTAGCAAGGAAGAGAGATGATCCTTGATGGGATTGATGCCTACAACAAATCAAAGATCCATTTGAAGGACTTGTAAATCAAGGAAATGATAGAGTATATGGAGTTGGTCAATCTTCGTTATGCAAACTTGGCAATGCTGATAGCTGGATGGTCATGATCAGAATTAGAGAAACAAGTGGCTAGCTTGTATCTACTATATGAGGCTGAGTTTGAACACCACAAGGACACCAAGCAAAAGCTTGAGACTACTAACACTAAACTCAAAGTCCTCAAAGGGTGATTTACAGATCAAGAATCTATCATTGAGGACCTAGCCAGATGGATGAATGACTACTAGGAGTTGACGAACATAGTGCAAGCATTCAAAATTAAACACAAATAGTTCATTTCCTATTTCATCAATGTTAAGGAGTTGTTTCTAGCAATTCCATGTCCTTGGGATGTGCCTATTCCAACCCACATTGAGGAAGCTACATGTACGATGCATGATCCTAGGAGTAAGGAGGAGAAAATGAAAGCACTACTAGATGCTTTCCACCTTCCACTTAAAGTTGCAACAATAGCAGACCAACCATAGCTGCCTCAACCACTACTAGTGTGTAAAGCTGGTGAAGGTTCCTCAAAGCCTCAAGAACCACCATCGCCTAGGGCCATTTGATCTTCTCCAACAAGCTTCACATCATCATGGAATGTGTTGTCCAATTTTTGAAGAGTTGTATCATCGTGTTCAATTTTGTGTCTTGAACACCACCATTTTTTGTAATGTGTTGATCCATACACCCGACACTCCATTTTTTGTCAAGTCAGTCAAGTTTGTTTTGTTGAAAGAAAAGTCAATCAATAATCCCATACCTTCCCAATTTTGTAAAAGAACTCGAGGACAAGTTTTCATGTAGTCATGGGGGTATGATGAGTTGTCATTGGTTGGCTACGTCGATGAGGCTTGATTTATGCATGTTGTCCTGCATCAACAAGGCCTCATTGACGTAGTGTTTGTCCATTGCCTCTAAATACACACATGCCAGTCACATTATGGGAATCTAGATTTCAGTAGCAGCGAAGCTTCTGCATTTTTTTCATTCAAAAGTTAGAATTTTTTCCTTACTGCCTATAGCAGGAGCCATTAACTAGACAAATCTTTATTTGAGCATCACTGTACTTGAGCATGATCGTGTGTGTAGCAAGAAAGAAAAGCTTTCTGATAAACCTTGCAACACTTTGGATAGATTAGCTCTTTTATTTATGCATTCAATGTTTTCAATTATTTGTTAATTATTCTCAATTATTTTGCAAATATTATCTAGCAATTTAGTTAATGACGTTATTAAGATAGATAGATTAAATGCATAATAACACTCACTTTGAGCATAACATGTATTCACTTGGTAATCCTAGTAGCATTATTGCTTGGTATGCCCAATAGCATAGCGTTTGCTCATTCAGCAATGGATATGTGGGTTTAGGACGTGTACGGATAGTCGGAATAGATACTTATGTTAGGATTAGTTAAATGATTAGCTAATTAGTAATTTAGATTAGTTAATTAAACTCCTTTTATCTACATTTTGGGCACCAAAATATAAAATACAAAATGTAGAAATCAAATGCCTCAGTTACACTTAATCATACCAACATACATCACAAGTGTAATTGGGAGGACAATGATTAACCTTAAGGCTTGATTCACTTCCTAAAGGGATACTGTACTAGAAATGATAAAGTCCACAAAATTCGACCAAATCGTGCATGAATGCTTTGTGATTTGTATGCTTGGGCATAGGGGTACCTCACCGCTCATCAGATGGTAAAATAAAGCACAAATAAAAAAATTTTCAATTTTACTGGTAAAATATTGAATGGAGTAGACATGATAAAACATAATATTTTATTGGCACAACTCCAATGTCCATGAGTGTATTAATTAGAAGAGTAAGAATGGGATCACACCATATTTGAGTTAAAAGTAGAAGATGGAACAATGAGTAACATGAAGATAGAATATCTCAATTTTTTTTACTACAAGTAGTAGAAGATGAGTAATATGTATTATTAGAATGTTATGAATAAATTTCTTCAAAAGAAAATCACAAATATCTAGTTAGTCTTTATATGAGTTATTCAAGCTACTAGTGTTTGTTCTAGGGAATTATGTAGAAGACATGTTTAAGCTACATGAATATTAGACACATCTATTGTACTCAAAATTTATTGCTATGAATGTGTTTGGCATAAATTAATTTATCTAGATCCTTTGAGTCTATACAAATGTAATAAAATATTAGTATCAAAAATATTATAAAATATTTATTTTGTTAAATTACTACTCTTGTATCCTACTTTGCTAAGAATCCCTCCTTTAAGGAGTAATGGGCAGTGACATTCTTTAGGCAAGGCAACCTACTACTTCATGGTGATGGAGGGTTGAGATTCATGGGGTTTTAAGGGGTAGGAGGAATGTCATAGTATGGTATGATATCTATAAAAAATGAAGCTCTTCATAACTTTTGGATAGTTAGAGTAGAGGAATTTTCTGTAGGGAGATTGATGACAAAATATTTCTTGGGTTTAGAAGGATTAGTTTATAAGGATAATTGGGGATTGGTTTGAGAGGGATGTGTTTGGATAACAAATGGGGTTTTGTAATGATTGCCTTTGAGTTTAAGGCAAAATGTAGATACTTTCCTTAAATGGAAATTCAAGGAATCTTGGAAGATCTACATGTCTTAATTGTTGGGTTGAACTAGTGTGTTGAAGACTATTACCCATTTTTTAACAAAAGCCTAAATGCCATCTTTAAGTTCATTATAGTTGTCCATTTCATAACCTAAAACCTAATGATAATAGGAGAATTTATTAGAATCATACCATCTTGGGATGAGAGGATCTTCTTCCACATGCTAAGAAGGATCTATTGCTAGAGTCTGCAAACATCTAAATTTAGCTGGTGATTTCTTTGAGACTTTTTTTGGGGTTATGTGCTTGTCTCTTAGTAGTGTGTTATAAAGTTGAGTATAGGTCATTAGAAACTTGTGACATTTTGGCCTATCCTTAGGTGATCTCCTTGTTGGCCTTCATTTGATGAAGTTTATCCAACATTATTGGTGATGGATAAGAATGTTGTTGAAGTTTGATTCACTAAAGCTATTATTTGTTCTATAGTTTGTGAGGCCTTTAATTTTTTTGTCCTATTAATTTTGTTGTGAAAGCTCATCCATTTGTGGTTGTTGGATTAGATGGGCATCTCCTTGATGTATTTGGTAGAAATAATGACATCATGGAGGCTAATTAGCCTAAGGTAGACTATTTAACTTCGAATATAATCATTGAAAACATCCTTGACAATGTTCAATAGTTGATCATTAGGCAAGAAATGGATGAGCTCCATTGTTCTTGAATTCCATCTAGAGAAGAACTTAGAAATGGATTCAATGTGTGCTTGCTTAATGGCCAATAGTTTCTATAATTTTTCATCCTTGTTGATATTATCTTTAAACATTTCCGCAAAGGTTGTGAAGAGCTTTTCCAAGGAGGTGATGGACCCTTAAGGAAGGACCTTATATCATTCAAGTGCTTTACTTGCTAATAGGAAAGGATCATCACTCATAGGCTCAATGCTCATCCCACCAAGGCAAGGTCTTGAAAGGATTGGTGGATGAGTGAAAGCCTAACATTTTTCAAGTAGCTACACCCAAGCTCGAACTCAAGTCTTATGACTTGAGAAATAAGCACCTTACCAACACTCCAAGTAATGGTCCCTAAGTGCTTTGCTTATCAATGAGTTTGAAAAACTATGCATGAGAATGTGAGGATAGCTAACCAACAACATGCACTCATTCTAAAAGGTGATAGCATGGTTTGTGGGATTAGTCTTTCCATTATATTTGGTAAAGTAAGGTAATGAGATTCCCTTGGAAACTTGGGTAGGTAGGATCAAGGGAATAATGGAATCAATGAGGAGATGAATAATGGAAACAATAAGGCTTCCCCCATGTAGTATTGTGGCTTTCCATGTTTGATCTTCATTAGCTTGCAATCTTGATGTTAAGTCTTGAAGCAATAGTATTAATTTAGATGGAACATTAGGGATGGATGGTATGGTAGGATTACCTAGGATGGAGTTATAAATAGGTAAAGTTGGTTTGGGAGACATAATAATGAACATGAAGATAGACTATGGAATATTGTATTGAGACATATGTTGGGAAGATAGGAGAATCATAATGAAATTTGTTGCTATTAATAATGTGGACGAGGGATGATGATTGAAACAAGATTAGTAGAAGATTTGAATTTAAACTTATGCATGAGATGTAGGATTAATAGTGACTATTCTTGGAAACAAGCTATATGCTAGTGGCAAGGTTACCATAGATGGGTTGATAGTAGTTGGAGTAGTGGTAGTGGGTGCAACAGGAAAGTTATTTGAGGAGTATGTATGGAGCATGGATTAGTGGAGTTGATGAGGTTGACATGTTGTAGGATTAGGGTTTGTGATTATGTGGTATACTAAGAAAAGAGTCTTATAGGCAATAAAGTATGAGAGTTCTCATCTTCATAATTTTCATGAATGCTAATACCACCACCCTCACTATGTGGTCCTAGAACTAATAATTTCTATTATTAAGATTGATATTTGGATATCCCATGAGGTTATTAGTTGGAATGTTGCTTTGTTATATTTTAGTGTTAGCAAGTGCATGAATCTCATCTTTGATAAGAAAATATTCTATTAGTGTATTATTATCATATTCATTCAACTCCATAGCTTGGTTGGGTTTGTAAGGAAAGGCTCCAACTTGTTGAAAGCTTCATAAGTAGCTATCCTCTATAGCACACTCTTAGCAAGTGTAATGTTCAAATTCTATATGGTGCATGCAATCTTGTTATCATGTATGGTCATGGATGTCATATATGCTTAAGCTTTTCACATCTTCATTAGTATACAAACTTGGGAAGTACGAGATGAATTAGATCATTTGGTAGACATGATGTGAAAAATTATTTCCTATAGACAGTTGGAAACAAGGATCAAGTATAAATGAGAAAAAAGTAAAATATGTAAAACCTAAGCAATAACATTGAAAATAGGAAAAAATAAAAGTGCTAGAAAGGACCTATGGGCTCTTCAAAAGTGGGTTTGAGACACTAGAAACCTTATTGATATTTCTTCTAGTACCAATAATGTTCTTGTAGAATTGTTCTTTCACAACCCTATGAGAACACCTCCATAATTCAAATGTTAAGTATTTAATCTGTAATTGTAAATGGTCTTTGGAATGATGTAGCCCTTGATATATCAATGATTATGAAATGAAGGGGCATAAACCTCTAATTGAATATGAACTTAGCCTATTGTCCAATGTTAAATTGATAGGAGAATGATCGAGGGATGGTGAAATTAATGTTAAGAAAAAACTAAGACAATATGAGTGATGCAAAATGAAATCTAAGGAATGAAAACAAGTAAAAAAGTCTAAAAATAATAAGAAATGGAAAACTCAATGTATGGGAAAGGATTTAAGTTTTCTTCCTAGATAATGAAAATGCTTGATTAAATAACTGAAAAAAGTTTTTCTCCTAGGGAGGACCAACTGCTATAATGGTAGGAGAATACATAATGTAAAATAAAACTAATAATAGAAACTTAGTTTATGAGCAAAGTAAGAATTTTGATGATGAAATTTGACCTTTGATGGATGTAGATATGAATGGAAAGGCTTCTGATGCTATTTGGAATTGATTAAGGGTCAAAATAAGGTTGTTTTTATGAAGTATCTTGCATGTGACGTTGATGCTGTAGACATTAACACTAGTGTAGGTGATGCAATGTAATGCAAAAACTAGCATGTGTGTGTGATGTAGGTGCCTTAGCACAAGGACTAAGCTTGTAGATTGTAATGGATGCTAAAGTGGTTGTGGAGCACATAGGTGATGTAGTGGATGCAAGTGCTAATATTTCAAATATCTTGAAACTTAAAAAAGTACTTTGAATCTCAAGAAATCAGCCTCAAATTTGAGGTTTTTTGCTAGTATTTATAGGCTTAGGATTTCCATATTTTATTCCAAAGTCAAGTGTAGTTAACTTGAAGTTCATTTTTGGGAACTCAAAGTGCATGCAAGGTGACATGACATGACATGGTGAGGTTGTTGCTATGGGGTTTGATGAGTAGCGAGGTACCCCTACGCTCAACCATACGAATCGCTAAGGCATTATGCACGATCTGGTTGAATTCCATGGACCTATAGTTATCTCATACACTAATTCTTCTAGGAAGTGAAATGGGGTTAAGAAAATTTGTTGTCTTCCCAACTACACTTGTGAGGCTCAAGGGTATGTTTTAAGTGTAATTAAGATATATGAATTTTCTATTGTTTTATGTTTAATGGATGTAATCACCTACAATAAGAATAAAGGGTAGAGTAGGTTGAAACTAATGTCTATTGCCTAGCTACCCTAGCACAAGTAATTGCCCCACTTTCCTAAACACATATAGCACTACTGGGCTACCAAACATAAGCATTGTTGGGTTACCAAGTACTATATGAATGCTCGAAGTGGTCATGCTCATGTTCATTAATTGCTGGAAATAAATTACTTCATGAAATGCATTAAAGTAAAGAATAAGAAAGTAAAATGTAATAAAGAAAATATTAAGCTATTCTCAGTGTTGCAAGAATTGTAAAAAGAGCTCATTTTATTTTTGTCAGACTACTGCGCTCAAGTACATCAATGCTTGAACAAAGGACTGTACACACTTTAGACTCCTTCTGTGTAAACTTAGAAAATATTCTGACTCTGAGGAACATGAATTGCAAGAGCTTTGCTACCTTGCTTAAAAATTGGAAACTAAAACTATTCAAAACTGACTCAAAATGGGAGCCTAGGTGTGGTATTTATAGACTTGGGGGATATACCCTAATTTTGGATATCCAACGTCAAATCTAGGCCTTGATGTCGCATACACAATGTCGAAGCACCAACATTGCATGCCCAATGTTGCAACTAACACAAATGGTGATTCATCATACCCCCACAACTAAATGAAAACTTGTGCTCGAGTGAAGAAGGGGAGGAACAAGTTCTTTACAATATAACATATTAGGTAGGTATGGGATTATTCACTAACATGACAAACTGACTTAGATGAAACAAACATACAGACTTTGAGTGCTTAAGTGTACGGAATTACAAATTTTACAAGAGTGGGTGTTCATGAGAAGAAGAGTGAACACCTTGGAGAATATCGATGTCCAACACTTCTTGGAAGCAAGAGAATGAGAGAGAGAGAGAAGAGATCCTTCGATCACGAATGATCCTCATTTTGTGGTACTGTTACATCATCCTTGGTGAAGATAGTCCCGCTTCTAGTCCATGCTTCCCACTGCAATCACAACAGGATCATGATTTAGTATGCAGTGTGTAATGCATAACTATTAAATGCCTTGTCTTGTTAGTGGTTACAGTTAGATAAGTTGTGATTATGATAGATTGGTTTCTTTGGTAGTGTTAGTGGGAAGGCTGACAAATAGGGTTAATTAAATTAAGCGGTCCATTAAATTTGAAAAGGTTCAATAAAAGGAAATATTTGAAGAGGTAATAAGAATTCACAACAATGAAAAGAAGAATTCACTGGAAACTATTGTGAAGATGTGTACAATTGGATGTCATTGATAGGGTAAATAGAAAGAATTTGATTGTAAAAATGTCTAAGGGTAAAGAACTTAACTAACCCAACCAAAAGAGATGCAAGTGGATCCTCCCCAAAGTAGGCTCAAGCTTTTTATGCCCTTGCATAACTTCAAACCAAAGAGTTCATGGGCTCTATGGATGATTAATTTTTATAGAAGGTTAAGTACAAAAATTTGAAAGTAACCAATTAAAAATTCTAACACATCAAACTAGGACATCAAACCAAAACATGAAACTGGTAATGAGGTGGAACATGGAAAGCATAGATGGATAAGAGAGAGAGGGTGGAATGGAGTTCCTAATTATAGTCACATGAAGTCCCTTGTGGATTTTGTGGTTAAATGACTTGACAGGATCCATCTTTAGTCTAGACCAAAACCAATCATTTTCAGTGACTTCGTTTCAAGATTCTAAGACTAATCCATCCCCTGAGACACAAGAGTGCTCCCACAAAACAACCACCATTCCAAATTAGAGAAGAAGTAGGAAGTGAGGAAGGGCCTTAGTTAAAGGAGACGATTCCCATAACTAGAGCTTGTAGCCCATTTATTTTATCTAAGGGGTGTGCTTTGAATTCCCATTGTTTTCTCTTGAAATGGGAACCACACTAGGCAAAGACACATGCATTTATTTTATCTAAGGGGTGTGCTTTGAATCCTCATATTTTTTTTCTTGATGAGAACCACACCATGTGAGGACATATGGATTTATTTTGTCCAAGGGGTGTACTTTGAATCCTCATTTTTTTATGAGAACCACATCATGCAAGGACTTATTTAACTTTCTTTATTGATTGGCATGGAATGGTAAGAAATTCATGGAAACACACATGCACCTAGGCAAACAAAAAAGTACAAAGAATATTGAATCCCCTTAAAGCCACACCCTGTTCAAACCTTTGAATCTTTCTGAGTTCTTTAAACTACCAAAGTTATAAATTTATTAAAGTTTGATTAATGAAAAAGGAACTACATGTTTCCAGAACAAGGAAAACCATAGAGTGTGTGGATGGGTGGATGTTGTGGACTCATTGCCTGTTACATAAAAAGAAACCATGTCCTAATTTTCCGTAATGAAATTCAAAGCTAGAAACCAGACATCAACAATCAAATAACAAAAATAGTACATACCACCACAAGTAACACATTGCTAATGTACTTGGCACTTATTAACAAAAAGTTAGAAAATCATACGAAATAAAAGAAAATATAGAAGAAAGTATAAATTATTCAAGAAATATCAAATGTACTAATGATGGTGTAAAATAAAAATCAGAAAATATTAATAACATAAAAAAAATATGTAAAACAAAAAGTTGGAAAATAAAAAAATGTGTAAAACAAAAAAGTTGAAAAACTAAGGAGTTACTTGAATGGTTAGCATGAATGGCCATCTCCCCCATGACTAAGTTGAAAGGAGGAAATCAAAAATATGGAACATGGTTGTCCATTTGATGAGGTTGTTGCTGTGTTTGCTAGCTTATGCTCATGGAAAGATTTAATTTGTTGAATGTTGACAAGCTATTTCTTGTTTGGGCTCTCAAGTTTATAGATCATCATGGCCCTTGAAGGAAAAGTCTTGTAAATAATGTAAGGTCCTTTTCACAATGTTTGGAACTTAGTTCGTTGAGGTACATGTGTGGGGTTCTAGTAGAGAACCTTATCTCCTAGTTGAAATTTAACTTTTCTAATTTTTAGGTCATGACGCTTTTTGTTATAAGCCTTGTGCAACTCATTAAATGATAAGGCTATTAATCGGTTTTCGTCTAGTAGGTTAAGGTTCATCAATCGTTCTTTTTGGGCTAGACTTGAGTGAAGGTCAAGGTCACAAGCCGTTGAAAGTGTACAGAGTTAAGATTGAATAGGAAGTGTTAGTAGTTTGCCATACACAAGCTCATAGGGAGAGTAACCTATAGGAAGTTTCCAAGTTGAGCGGTTGGCTGGAAGGGCATCATTTACTTTTGTGCTCTAGTCCTTCCTATCCTTGCTAACAGTTCTTGTTAGTATCCTTGTGATTTCTCTATTAGTAACCTTAGCTTGACCATTAGCTTGGGGATGGTAAGGTATTGTGAGTTTGTGTTCAACCCCCAAGCGTTGCATAAGCTTCTGAAAAGTAGTGCCTATAAAATGAGTTCCATTGTCAGAAGTTAATGCACATGGTACACCAAACCTATTTCCAACATTTTGTTATACAAACAGAACAGTAGAAGATGTACAATTGATGATGGCTACTACTTCTACCCATTTCGTACAATAGTAAACAATGACTATGATGTACACCTTTTTATTTGACATGGACATGATGGAACCCATGAAATCAATGCCCCGAATGTCAAATGATTCTAATGGTTGAATCTATTGTTGAGGTTCCTCCATTCAATTAGTCATTCCACTATCTCATTGGCATCATTCACAAGAGTAGATGAAATGGTGAATTTCCCTAAAGAGTATTGGTCAATAGTACCCTACCATTAGGATTTTAATGGCCGTGCATCTCCTAGCATAGTGTCCTCCAGAAGGACCTTCATGAGCATCTTGGAGCATGCATAGTCGGTTAGCATTAAGGACACACCAATGAACAAGGACATTGTCACACACCTTGTAGAGGTGTCCATTGATCTCCATGAAGTGCTTTACCTAGTGAAGAAATTATTGTTTTCTCTGGTGGTCCAACCCTTGTGGCATCTCCTAAGTGAGAAGATAGGTGAGAATGTTATCATACCATTTTGGCTTATTGGGCATTTGTTCAGTTATTGATCTAGCAAAGAGAAGTTCATAAGGAAATGTATCGGATAATAGGCTTTCTTCATCTTTGTCATCCCATTGCAACTAAGACAACTGATTAGCGACCACATTCTTAGTGCCCTTTCGATCTACCATTATAAGATCGAACTCTTGCAAGATCACTAGCTATCGTATGACATGGGGGCTCACTGTTGGCTTGTTCATTAGGAAGTGAATGGCATTGTGATTTGTGTACACAAACACCTTGTATCCGAGCACATAGTGCCTAAACTTCTTTAGAGCAAACACCACCACCATCAATTCTTTTCTGTAGTGGTGTAGTTCAATTCTGCACCCACAATGCTTCATCTGGTGTAGTGGATGTAGTATGGATGATTCTTATCATCTAACTACATTAGCACAACTCTCAAAGCATAATTTGATGCATTTGTCATGATATGAAATGATCTAGACTAGTTAGGTGCTTGTAGAATTAGAGTTTTCACAGGCTTTTCTTTCAGTTGTTAGAACATTTTTTCACATTTTGGGGTCTAGAAAAAAAGATCATCTTTCTTTGTTAGTTCAAATAATGGTTTTGCAATCTTAGAGAAATTCTCTATGAATAACTAGTAGTAGCCATTGTGTCCAGGGAATGACTAAATGTCTTTACCTATTTTCAGCTGGCAGGTTATTCCTTGGATGACTCTTATTTTTTCAAGGTCCACCTTAATTCCTACTTGTGATATTTTATGCCCCAATACAATGCCCTCTTGGACCATGAGGTGACATTTTTGGCAATTGAGCTGCAAGTTAGTTTTGACACATCATTTCAAAACTTGCTCAAGGCAGTCTAGGGCTTGCTCAAATGTAGCTTCATAGGTAGAGAAGTCATTTATGAAGACTTCTACACCACTACTGATTTATTGTTGAAGGATGCTCAAGACTAGGTGTTGAAATGTGGCAGGAGTTGCATAGACCAAATGGCATATTATGATATGCAGAAGTCCCCTAGAGAATTGTGAATGTTGTCTTTGTTTGGTCCTTTGATGTAATTTGTATTTGGTTATAGCCACTATAACCATCTAGGAAGTTGTAGTAGTAATGCCCTAATATTATGTTGAGAAATTGGTCAACAAATGACAATAGAAAGTGATCCTTGAATGTTGTCATAATCAGTAGCTTGAAATCGATGCAGATTTTCCACTTACCACTTTTCTTTAGTACAATTATGAGTGGACTAACCCACTTTCTATTTGTAATGGGATAGATGAACCCTGCCTTGAGGAGTTACTTGATTTCATCCTTGACAATTTACTTCAATTTGGGATTCAATTGCCTCTGTGGTTGTCATTTTGGCTTTATGGCCAGGTCAGTGTAAATGCAATGCTAGCATATCCTAGGATAAATCCCTGTGAGTTCAGGATATGACCAAGCAAAAGCTACTGAGCATCTTTCAACTACCTTTAATAGCATCTCTTTCTATTTTGGAGCAATTCTTGCATTTATTATAACAACTTCTTATTTTTCAAAAATACATATTTCATTTCAGCTGGTAGCATTTTTAATTCAAGGGGCTATTATTGAAGTTCTTAGGAATTTCCAACTCTCCCTAATAGGTATCATTGTTTGTATCATTAGAGATTTGATGATGAACTTGCTCTAGTTCATCCATGCTTATGACATATTCACATGTCTGGCTCTTAGTTGGTTTCATGCACAGTGTGCTATTTTCTGAACTAGCGGTCAGCCACTAGGTGCCCTCCTATTTTTTGGCTATTATGTACAAACACATTTGAATTTCTACTTTTGGCGCACACTGCTTGCATGCAGAGATGGATGCTTACTTGATGGCCTAAAGTCTCTACACACAATTGTACATATTATCACTATATGTGATGCATGAAGCTCTCTTCTTCTTAATATTTCCAAATGTATTTTCTTTAGAGATTTCCAGGGAAAGATCTTTGATGCCCATTCTTGCATCTATGGTGCTTAGCCATGCTCTTTCGATGATGATTAGGAAGTTCCCTTTGTAGTTCTCCACTTTGATTACTAGGAAGTTAGCAAGATAAGACCATCCATAGACAGTGATCACAATGTCTTCTACTAGTCCCAATGGAACAATGATGGATTGATCTACCAATTCTAATATGATGTTGCCCTTCTTAAGAGGGAGCAGGTTCCAGGCAATGTACATCTCATGAGAAATCAAATTAACACCAGAACCTGAATCAAGAAGAACCTTGCATAGTTCATTCCCAGCAATCTATAAATAAATTAGAGGACTTCTAGGATCAGCTAATTTCCTAGGAAGGTTTCCTATCTGGATCTATTCAGACATAGTGTGAGTAAGCATTATGATATGGATCCTTGGTAGAGTTTGGTTTGAAGGAGGCCCAAAGGAATTAGATATGGAGGAAGAGGTAGGAGTAGGATTTTCAATCATGGATGTAGGTGAAGGCTTAGGTGGACTATAGGATTGAAAGAAAGGTATTTTCTTTGATCAAGCATTGAACCCCTCTAATTGATGATTGGGTTGAAAATTAATAGCCCTCGTAACATTGCATTGTTGTGGTTAAGCAGGCAATTCACCCTGCGTTGGTGGAGTAGGTGGTAGCTATGCAACAGGAGGAGGAGTGTGTGTAGAGTGATAGGAGGAGGATAAGTATAGGAGGTAGTGTCCCTTCTTTCATGTGAAGATGGAGTTTGATAGTAATTAGAAGGGTGGTAGTAAGGCTAAATATTGGAAATGTGATTGGAAGAGTCATGTGGAGACATGGGTTACTAAATGTGGTAACCATATGGATTAGGTTGCCAGTAAGGGTATTGTTGCCTTGGCAGTGTAAGTGCCCATGATTGTGGTTGTTACCATTATTGGTATTATTCATATAGTTGCGGTGGAGCTCCGCTTGGATAATACAGTTGTTGTTAGTGGAGTTGTCAAAGATTACATTGAGGATAAGACAACCTTCTAGATGTTTCCCTTTGCGTAAGTCGTGGATGTAAGGCATACACCCAGACTCCTAAAGATGTGACATAACAATGCACCATCGCTTAGGATGTTCATACTGGTAGACATCACATCCACGATCATCATCTGATTCACTATCTACAACCTATTCTATTATAGCAATTTTACCCTTACCTTTGTAATATGCACGTTTAGCTTCTTTGCACCTCCTACGCTCACGATCACTACCTTGTTCTTATGACTCTTCAACAATTTTGAGGATAGCTTGAAATTTGCTATCCATGGAGTCTCTTAACTAATTAACCTTGGCCATAAGTTTAGATTAGAATTGTTGAAGTGGTAAGCCTTTTTTATGCATCCCCTCATCAAATACAAATTCATCCTCATTATCATAGAATGGAAGGATTGTAGTTGTACTCTTGTGCACTTTCTCTTTTTCTTAGTTTGCCTCCTCTTTAGCTACCTACTTTATTAACCTTTTTACCTGATGGGCTATTAGTTCTAACAAGCATCCTTGGGCATAGACACCAATGGTTTTCCTCGTTTCATTACAAAGCATGTCTACAATGTGGTGGAGTTGAGCCAATTGAGAATAACCATGGTCAAGGCATTTGTGCATCAAGTCCTAGTATCAACCAATGAAGGCATCCAAGGGTTTGTGTGCTCCTTTTTTCCATCCTTGAATCTACTTTCTTAAGTTAGATACCTAGGAGTACATTTGATACTGATCATTGAACATTTCAAGCATGGTACTCCATTGTCTAATAGATTCTGGTTCTAAGGACTGGTACTAGTTCTCTACTTCTTTGATGAGTGTCCTAGGAAACAACTTTAGTTTTTGCCATTTGTTCTCTAATTTTTGCAAGGCACATGCATCTTGGAAAGCTTGAAGATGATTATGTGCATCAGAGTTATATTCTCCTTCAAATTGAGGAATATTGTTCATGTCTAACCATTTGATCCGACTGTCTTTCACATGCCTTGTTAGAATTTTGGCTACCTCTATGATGTTAAGCATATTTTGGGTAGCAAATAGAGGTTCATCGAGGTCTTGATCATGTTACCTACGATGCTCTCTACTACTCCTTCGTTCATGGTGATGTGCTTCTCTTGAACGTCTATGTCCTTGATCTTGCCTGTCTTGACGGTCCCTTTGGTCATTTTGGTTTTATTGATTGTTTCGTTCATTTCAATCACCTCCATCAAAATGTTACCTTTTGCAATCATGGTTGGAGCCAGAAGAAGAAGAAGATGATGATGATGAAAAAGGGGAAGAGGAAGGAGAACCATCACCATCACGGTGCCTACTACTGCCTCTTTGGTGATCGCAACCACGATCACAATCATACTTCTTGTCGGCATTCCTGTCTTGACTTGTCCCTTTAGAGCTTGCTTTGTCATATGATCCCTTGTTACCAAAATTATGATTGTAAATTGTGGAGTGTAGATTCTAGTTTCGACCTTCATCATTGAAGTTAAAGAGAGGAGCATCATTGAGTGGAAGATCCCTAGAGAAGGATTTCCCACTAGCTTGTTGGTACAATAGGAATGGAGAATCGTTAAGTCCTTTTCCCTTCGAAGGTTCATAGCATTGCTATAGCTTCTGATCTCACAGGTGTTGTGCTTCAATGGGATGATAATCCTTGGCATCATCTTCCATGATATATTCCCTATGGCGGTCTTGAAGACCACATCATGTAAGCATTGATAAAGCATTATAGGAGTAGCATGATCAAGTAGCAACACAATGTTGCCCTTCATGTTATGCCACTGTAGCTGTTCATCCTGGTGTAGGATGAAGGTGAAGTTTAGCACATACTCATTAGGATAAGTATATGTAATTCAATAATATTGAGGCTTTGATGAAAAAGTATTATTAAGCTTGGGCAGAGAAGCACTCCTGTGAGAAGAACACATTTTCGATTAGTGAAGCAAAAATCACAGTGTGCTCTAAGAATTTGATGTAGTAATTGTAAAACAAGATATGACTCTCAGGTTCATTCCAATGATTTAAATACTTTCACTAGATCCTAGATAGTACACAAAAAAACAAAAATGTCCTTGGCAATGGTGCCAATGATCAGTAGTGAGGTACCCCTACGCCCAACTATATGAATCACTAAGGTGTTATGCATGATCAAATCGAATTCTGTGGACCTATAGTTATCTCATACACTAATTTTTCTAGGAAGTTAAATGATGTTGAGAATTTTTGTTGTCTTCCCAACTACACTTGTGAGGCTTAAGGATATGGTTTAAGTGTAATTGAGGTATATGAATTTTTATCGTTTTATGTTTTATGGATGTAATTACCTACAATAAGAATAAAAGGTAGAGTAGAGTGAAACTAATGTCTATTGCCTAGCTAGCCTAGCACAAGTAACTACCCCTCTTTCCTAAACACATATAGCATTGTTGGGCTAGCAAACATTAGGCATTTCTAGGTTACCAAGTATTATATGAATGCTCAAAGTGGTCATGCTCGTGTTCATTAATTGTTGGAAATAAATTGCTTAATGAAATGCATTAAAGTAAAGAATAAGAAATTAAAATGCAAGAAAGAAAATATTAAGCTATTCTCAATGTTGTAAAGGATTGTCAAAAGAGTTTGTGTCATTCTCATCACATTGCTGTGCTCAGGTACATTAGTGCTCGAACAAAGAACCGTACATACTTTAGACTCCTTCTACGGGCACTCAGAAAATATTCTAACTCTGAGGAAAATGAATTACAAGAGCTTCACTACCTTGCTTAAAAATTGAAAAATAAAACTATTGAAAACTAACTCAAAATGACTTGGGGAATTTACCCTGATGTTGAATCTAAGCCCCAACGTCGTGTACCTAATGTCACAATTGATACAAACAATGAATCATTAGGATCTTAGGAGCCATTTTCATTACCTAAATTGATGTCAAAAATATCATAATGATGTTGAATGGATGCCAAGGATTTCATAGGTTTGAAATTGTGATCAAAAGACAAACTTGTGATGCATGTTGAAAAATTGACTAAGGTAGATGATGTCGATGCTTGCGTAGCATCGCCTACCCATACTTAGAAAAAGTTGCCAAATTTCATTTGTTGCCTCATGTCTCTCAAAGCTTATCCAAATTACCAAAATTGATGCATGTTACCTAGGATTGATGTAAGTTTATTGTCAAAGATTTGAAAGAGGTAAAACTACAACCGAAAGGCAAGTTTTTTTGTCATTTAGGAAGTTTTATGTTTCCTTCATATTCTCTAGATAATTTTGTATCTTAACTAAGACTTTGAATTATATTTTATATTTTAGCTTACATCCTATGTATTTTACCTCTTCTAATAAAATCATCACCCAAAGGCTCAATGCTCATCCCACCAAGGCAGGGTCCTAGGAGGAGTAGTGGATGAACAAAAGCCTAACGTCTTTTGAGTGGCTACACCCAGGGTTGAAGTTAGACCTTATGAATTAAGAGAAAGAAGCATCTTACCATCACACTAAGTGGTGGTCATTTTATTTTTTCTCTTCTTCTAATAATAACAAAAATTTAGATAAATTAATTATCTAGGCCTAGTATTAAGGGTTTAATAGGTAGCACTAAGTTATAAATTAAAAACATTTCTGTAAAAGAAATTTTGAAATTGATGTGATAGATCCAAGAGGTCTCAGTGAAAGAAAGTAAAAATTTTAGTTTTAGTTTCATTATTTTAGGGTAAAGAGGGGTGTCTAAATACAAAACATTTTTTAAATAATATTTTTCCTATGACATTGGAGTCATTAGAGCTTTATAACTCATCATTGCCTAACTGAATGGAACCCATAACTTCAAGTTTCCAAATCAAAAGTTTTACCATTAGGCTAACACCTCATTCTTAAAGATTAATTGTTTTAGTTAAACCAATGTTTGTATAAGTTATTTAACTATCAATGTTTATTTCAAGGAATTATTTAAAATAAGTATTCGAAATTACATAACTATTGAACACATTTGTTGAAAATCAGGAATTACTGCTACTAATGGAAAGCTAAAGATTTTATTACATTCACAAACCTTCTAGAGAATAATTTGACTTATCTATAGCGATACTAAAATTTCAATTTTAATATTAAATAAAGACTTTAAAGTTCAATAAAGTAGAAAACATACATGTTTTAAATTATGTCATCATCATTGTAAAGGATCATTACTTAAAGCCTTAATGTTGATCCCACTAAGAGAGATTCTAGAAGGGATGGTGGATTAGCGAAAGCCTAATGTTTTCAAGTGGCTACACCTAAGCTCAAACCCATCTTTTCTAACCTTAGAAATAGAACCTTAAGATGACTTCAAATGATGGTCCCTAGATCATCATCATTCTAGTTTACTAAAAATGCCAAATCAACCATAGATTTATTAGCAAATTATATGAGCAAAGATTCATTTGCAACATTTTTTCCTACAAATTATTTATACAAAAATGTGAATAAACTTAAATTTTTATGTTAAAAAAATATTAAAATCTCACTAGAAAACCAAAGATTTCAAAGTAAACAAAGCATGATGCTTGATTTGTAAAGTGTTGCTTACAAATATTATTTAATATAATAAAATGATCCACAAAATCAATTTTCTTCCTTGAAGATGAGATGTTGAAGTTTCTTCAATAGCATTTCCAAATTACATCATTTGCAATATTAATAGAAATGTTATTGCATCTTCTCCATTTGTGTTTTGAGAACAATAAATGAAATAAAGAAACATTGTCCTACATAATTATTTTAGATAGACTTTAAGGATTTGAAAGGTTCAGGTAGGGTGGATCACAACTTGAATTTTTTTTAAATAAGTACTAGAGCTTAGAGTTGAGAAGGATTGGGTTATTGATGAATATTTGAATTTCATAAGATGATGGTAGGAAAGGTCTAGTTCATTGACTCAAAATGTGGAGAGTCTTTTCTTTGACGACCTGGAGCATATTGGAGATTTGGTAGAGCTTAGGATTCTTCTTTTTTTTTTCACCTAGAAATGACCAGCATTTAAGAACAAGTGGATAGTCTCTTATCTTGATTGGTTCTTTTTCACCAAGTCATGTTGGATTGCTCACCACCTAGTTGGCAAGGCCTTGCCATAGATTTTATTTGAATCATAAGTCCATCCTCTACGAATGGGAAATAGGACTTTTCATTGATTAACTTTTAAATTTGAGAATGTCTAGCTTTCTATAGAATACTTTTGGACTAAGCTAGTATAGATTTGGAACATGGAGGAGGTTACTCTTGGATCTTGTGGAGTGTTAGAGAAGCTTGTGATGTTTCAATGATTTTTCTCTCAACAGCAAAGGTAAACATGGTTCCCAATGATGTAAGCTACTTTGGACAAGGTGGGCTAGATCCAAGGACAGGTATGTTTGTTAATGAAGTGGAACTCCATTATGCAAGATCTAGTTATAGTCGAAAAAAAAGTGAGAACATTAGTTTATGAGGAGTAGGTCTACTAGAAACAATGCTCAAAGAAAAGATGGCAAAAGGAAGGAGATTAAGATTCTGCTTACTTTCATATAATTACAAATAGGAGAAATCAAAAGAGATGCTTAATTAAATTCTTCCTAGATACCCAAAAGGATCTCCAGGTCCTAGTTGTCTATTTTCATAACGTATATGATCAAAATGAGAGGGTTAATACTGAACTATTGAAAGGTATGATCCCCTACTTGGTTTACCTTATTAATCCAGAGAAGATACTCTAAAAAGGAGATTTTTTCAATAGTGGCTGAGGCACCAAATGACAAGATTCCTAGGATGGATGGCTAGAACTTTGAATGCATCAAAGCATATTAGGATGTTATTGGAAAGGATTTTGAGGGTCTTTTTCAAGAAGGATTAAAGCATGATACTTTTTTCAAAGCCTAGAATAATACCTACATTGTTTTGTTACCTAAGAAGGAGGAGGACAATCCCTAGGGGATTGTAGGCCTATTAGTCTTTGTAATAGTTTTTATAAAAATTTTTCCAAGCTGTTGGTAAATTGCATAAAGCCCTTGCTACAAAAGATCATAGAGGCAGATCAATTAGGATTCATCCTTGGGAGGGATATTATTGATAGTGTTATTATGAAAAATGAGGCTTTGCATTGGGCTTACATTTAGAAATAGGATATTTTCTTTTCCAAATTAATTTATAAAAAGCATATGATAGGGTAGATTGGGATGCCTTACTTTTTATCTCAAAGGAGTTGGGATTTTATACAGGGTCTGTCAAATGATCAAGTTCATGCTTTTTATAGTTAGATCTTAAGTTTTCCTAAATGAATAGATATCTTAGCAATTTTTCCTAAAATGTGATCCTTTATTATCATATCTCTTTGCTATTGTTGTTAATAATCTCTACAGATAAAGCTGAATATCATGTCCTTGGTCTTTTTTTCCCTAGAATCTTCATACTCTTTGGTATGTAGATGACATGATAAACTTTTTTCTTAGCATCTATTCTTGAGGTCAGAAAGGTGAACTAGGTGTTGGATGGACTTTTTTAGTCAATAGGGCTTGAAGTTTAGAATAATATAGAGCTTTTTCACATGGGATGCCCAACATAAAGATTAAATGTATAAGACATATTTTTGGGTGTAGTATTGGTTTACTTTCAACTACTTATCTAGGGAAGCCTTTTTTTTTTGTGAATAAAGATTAGTTAATAGTTGGGAAGGAGTGTTGGAAAAGATGTAGAAGAAGATGGCCTCTTGAAGAGGTATGTTCTTGTTTTCTACAAGTAAGCTAACTCTAGCTAATTCTATCCTCTTAAGCATTCCCATTTATAGTGCATTGGTTTTCAATCCTCTAGCTCAATTTGTGTCATAAGTCAATTATATTGTAAGGAATTTCCTTTAATCTAATGGGAGGGAGTGTCATTGATTTCATTTGATTACTTGGAATAAGGTAGCTATCCTAGTGCATGTAGGTGGTTGTGGACTTTAAGATTTTAGGAGGTAGACTTGTATTTTGGCTGTTAAATTGGCTTGGGAGGTTTGGTCCTAAGATAATAAGCCTTAGGTCAATTATCTTCAAATGTGTATCTTAATGTGTGGGCTTTCTCGACTAGAGCCTTTGAGATATGGAAAATAATTAGGAGAGGATGGAATTTCCTTCAATCACTTAGGTGATGGGAATTTAGGGAAATAGACATTTTGGTGAAAGATCTTCTAGTAGGACAAGCTCATCACAAAAGGAATGTGGAAGTTTTTTCTAAACCAATCACCTTATTGCACCAAGGTCCAAGGGTGCATATAAAGGATTGGTTCAATAGGGGGTAGTGGAGAATTTTGTTAATTTTTCATGATGATAATAGACATGGCACCAATTCATCCAAATTCTTTACATGCTTAAAAGAGATAGCCCCCCTAATTTAGCCCATGAAGATACCTTGCATTTTTCTTTAAAAAACCACAAACAATGGGTCCCATGTCTTTATATGCAATCTTTTGCCAAAGGAAATGGAACCTTATTTGGAGGTTGCATTATCCATCGAAGGTGAATTTTTTTGCTTGGTTGTTGGCTCACCATGTAGTGCTCACTTAGGAAAAACTCAAGCGATGCAATTTTGCCATTGCCTCTTAGTATATCCTTTGCTATAAGGATATTGAAGCTATGACACCCCTTTTCAAGGAATGTCTATTTACAAAGGTGGTAGGTTGATTCATGCACATGTGGAATGGGATCATGTAGGATTAGTGTTGGGCAACTATTACATAAGGGCCCATCATTAAAAGCCACTTGCATGAGATTTCATTATGGGTGAAGGTTGCTTGGGAGATTTGGCTCAAGTGGAATGGTTGAAATTTTCATGCAAGGTGCCAAAACTCTCCCTTTAAATGCATCTTGGAAGCATTTTCCAACTTTCACTTGTCAAAAAATATCCATGAATGCACAATGACAATGTTTAATACTCATGAATCTTTGTGGGATGAGCCAATGTAGTGGTGGTAAACTGTATCTTTCTTTGTTTGTCTGAATATATATAACCTCTATTTTAAATGAGCTTTATGATGTTGCACATGACTATTTTTTGGATTTTAGTTTTTATGCCCTATAAGAATGCCTAGGGTGTTTTGACCGGTATGGTTGTTGATGAGTGATTGAAGGTACCCCTACACCTAACCATACAAATCATGAAGCGTTCATGCACAATCTGGTCAAATTCCATGGACTCTCTAGTTTCTGGTGCACTAGTCTTCTAAGAAGTGAATCTTGCCCTAACGTCATTTTTTGTCTTCCCAATTACACTTGTGAAGTACAAAGGTACGGTTAAGTGTAATTGAGGCATATGATTTTAATCCTTTTATGTTTTATGTTCTTTGGTGCTTGAAGAGATAGATAAAGTAATTTAATGACTAATTCAATCTAACTAACTAATTGGTCTCTAGATAATCCTAATATAAGCATATGATCTAAATTTCTATACACATCTTGAACCCACGTATTCACTACTAGGTTACCAAGCACTACACTAATGGGTGCACCAAGTAATAATGCTACTGGGATTACTAAGCGAATATGTATTTACGCTTGAAGTGGTTGTACTTATGTACTTAATCTATTTAGCTTAATTTAGCTTAATGGATTGAATTTTTAATAAAAACAATGAATGCATAAATAAAAAATTTAAACTATTCACAATGCTACAAGGTTTATCAAGAAGCTTATCTTTATTATCGTACATACTGGTATGGTTCAGGTACAATAGTGCCCAAATAAAGATCCATACACTCAATGACTCTTGCTATGGGCACTTGGGAAAAATATTCTAGCTTTCAAATAGACAAATTGTAAGAGCTCTACTACCACTATGAATCTAATCCCCATAAACATAGCTAGGAGCTTGGATTTAGGTTTTACTCTAGGGCTATGTTGATGGGGCCCTATCAACATAGCAAATGCTACATCGATGGAGCAACATCATGTAAATAGGGTGCCATCGATGGGGGCCTATTGACGAGGGTACATCAACAGTGGCTTGTTGATGAGGAAACACCATGTAAATGGCCCCCATTGACAAGGTTGCATCAATGAGGACCTATTGATGCAACACTTTGATGCTCATCATACCCCCATGACTAAGTGAAAACTCATCCTTAGGTTCTTTTACAAAGTTGGAAATGTATGGGATTATTGATTGACTCTGAACAAAACAAAAAAAATTAACTTGACAAAACTGAGTGCCTAAGTGTATAGATCAACACATTACAAAAAATTGTGATGTTCATGATAAAAAATTGAACACCATGACATGACCACAAAAATTTGAATAGCACATCCTCTAATGGTATGAAGACGGTGGTGAAGATTAGATAATCCTAGGTGCTGATGTCTCTTGAGGCTCTAAAGGACCTTTGCTGGCTCCAACATGTGCAGTAGTTGAGGTAGCTATGGCTATCCTACTATAGCTGCAACCTCTGGTGGAATGTGAAAGGCATCAAGCAATGCCTTCATCTTCTCCTCCTTACTCCATGGCTCATTTGTAGTCCACGTGGCATCACTAATGTGGGATGGAATGGGGACATACCATAGATAGGGCATGATTGGAAACATCTCCTTTACATTGAAAAACTAGGCAGCGAACTATTTACATTTGATGTCAAATGTCCTTACTACATTTTGTAGCTTCTAGTAGTCATTCATCCTCCTAGCTAGGTTCTCAATAGTTGATCATTGATTTGCGAAGCATGCCTTGAGAACTTTGAGTTCAATGTTGGCCACCACAAGCTTGTCCTTGGTGTCCTTGTGGTGCTTGAACTCAACCTTATACAACAAGTATGATTTGGTCACCTATTTCTCTAATTTTGACCATGACTATCCAATAGTCAACATGGCCAAATTTGTAATAGACATTGGCAAGCTCTATGTACCCCGTCATCTCCTTGATTTGCAACTCCTTTGTGTGGATTTCCACCTTGTTGTAGGCATCTATGATGGGTTGCCAAACTTCTTTGCCTTAATGGAGTTGTTGGAGGGCTTCATTTGCTTTTTCCTTCATGAATTGGATATGATTTTTATTACTTCCTTCTGTAGACCAACTTACTCTCTATAATGATCTTTGACTTTCTCAAATTTGAAAGCTTTAGATTTCTAGGTAGCTACCACAATTGTAGTCTTCTGGAAAAGGGCACACACATCCTCCATGGAGAGATTCCTGTTCTCTACTACCAATCTCCTTAGTTTTGTGTTTGCTCTAGCTAGTTGCTTTTGTTGTTCATGGATAAATTTAGTTAACTATTGCTTGTGCCCATCAAAATTCTACAGGAAATGATTTTTTGTGGTCAATTGGACATTCTCCTAGTGGGTCTGATCCAAGGACTTTTGAGTCTTGTGTTGTGTGGCCTCTACCAAGGATTTGTAGAATACCACTATTTCCATTACACCCTCAACCCCTTTGAGCTTGGTGTGAAGCTATTCCATAGCTTCATCTCTTGTTAGTGCTAGGTTGAGAAATGTGGGATTGGTAATCTGGGCTCTTAGTTCAGCAACTTCCATAGCCAAGCATTCATTCTACTCTTTGGCTATTTTAAGTTGTTCCTCCAATATGATATTTTTGCTCCTTGCCTCCAGCAACTCCGATTGGGTTGTAGTGATGTTGTTTGGAAGGTCAAAGACATTGGAAGTGGTTGCTTGGTTCCCACTAGTTGGTCCAATAGTTCTTCATGCTATGCTATTCTTATTCTATTACTTATGATCCTTGTGGATTTGTACACATCTCTAAGTGTAGTGATGTCTAATGCAGATGCCACAGGTGCATTGAGCATTTCGGCAACCCTGTCAATGATAACTTTTGCTATTGTTTCTTATCCCTGATGTTGCATCACAACATTCCTATAGATTTATAGGAGTGTCTATTATTTTGTGAGAGATACTATGACCTCTCTGGCACTTGGATTCGACCTCGTGAACAATTGTGTTCTTTGGGTTGAGAAAATGGATCCACCCTCACCTAAAAAACTAATTATTTGGGCCACCTCATTAAGGTGACTCATGGCTGGTCTGTAGACAAATGGGTCCTCATAACTCATGCCTACTTATTACTCTTGTTCACTCAATAGCCATTCTTTGTATTCTTGCAACCATTGGCAATTACAGCGATGTCTAGCATAGTTGTTTAAGTGGTGGGTGGAGGTGGTGATTGCTACTCCTCTTCATGGATAGTTGTGACAGGTGTCTTATCCTTCATGATTTCTACACAGTTGGTGGCTAGAATAGTTTTGACAGTGTCATTGGTATAAATGACTATCCCTTCCCTTTGACAAAGTTTCCTGATGAGGCATGGAAAGGGGAGTGGCTTCCTTCTGCATTCATTTTCTTTAAATCACTTTTCCATCTCCAAATAGATCAGCTATGGAAGGTTGACCAAGAATCTCCCACTTAGAGTGGTGCATGCTCAGGTAGAGAAGGTGGTGATTTTGCTTGGCCTCATCATGAGATTGAGGTGGAAGGTTGCAATCTTGTAATGGATCGTCTCTGTCGGTGTAAGCACACCAAACTCCTTGCAATTGACATCATAACATTGTTGCATCCATTCTTTCTTGATGCCCAAATTTTCCTGCATTGGAATTTCAGTAAGATTTGCCCTTATTTTAGGCAACCCAAGCACTACAAAAATGGCCTACATCAAGTAGGACACTGAGATGTCCTTAATTTTCACCATTTCTTTAGGTTACATGTTGTTCCAGAATAAGAATGTTTCTCCCATGTACCACTCCCTAGTGAAAGTGATGATTGGCCACATGGGAGAGGCCTTTAGATGGTCCTATACTTTTCTTGGTGCATGCTCTAGGAAAGGGTCAAAATTTAACTCCTAAAGCACTGATTTTTAGACCTCCCTTAATTTAATCTAATTTAGGCAAGCCTCTGTTAAGGTCACCTCAAGATTTGCTACTTGCACTAGCGCATCATCCTGATGGGAGTGTTCTGTTGTTGCTACTACTGGTTCTAGAATCTATCTAATAGATTCCACTTTTACCTCTTCCCTAAGAGGACCTATGGCATGGGTTGTGAGTGGTTCTTCTTAGGGTTGTTCTTGGCCTCTTCTTATTCTAGGTCGTTTCTCCCTTGGTTGGAATGGTCTTGCTTCCTACATGTACTTTCCTTTTGGTGCCATTTGCAGTCACAACACATCCATGGATTAGTAGATATAATGTGTAACTTTTCATTTTTTTGGATACCTTTTTCTCATTAGTTAGTTACATTTTGGCTAAGTTACAAATTCATTATTTTATTGATTATTTATTATAAATGTCACTAAAGCTCATTGGAAAGGTTTAACTCTTGTAATTTGGTGTTTAATGGTTGATTTCTTAGTTAAACATTTGTCGGAGTTAAAAAATAGCATGAAAATTTTTTGATAAAAAATGGTACATTTGTGGCCCACACGATGTAGAGCTTACCTCTGGTAGTTGTAGGGTCAAAGAATGGAGTGATTTGGATAAATGGTTTGTAAGTTATGGGCTTTGGAAGGTTTTGGGCTCTGAAAAATTGAAAAACTCCTTTGGCATTTGTGAGAAAACGTAAAATTATTTAAGTGGGGTTACACCTATTTATACTATTTTATCTTATGTCGACAAGGCCTCGTATATGGGGCCTCATATACAGGTTAGCTATATCGACGAGGCTCCATATATGAGGCCCATTGACAAAAATTTTTAAACATCAATATCTCAAGAAATATAATGAATTTTTGAATAAAATTGGGATCTATGGAATCCCAGAAAAATCCAAGAATATGATAAAATCATTGAAGAGGGTCTTTGAAAGCTCAAAAATTGAAAAATTTGATAGAAAATGTATTTAATGAACAAAATTTGTAAAGGAACACATGGTATGATGCAGAAGATGGGTGTACTAAAGATTTGGTTAACAAAAATGTCAAAGGATAAGGTGCTTAACACACCTAATCAAGAGATGTGCAAGTGGGTCCTCCCCATAGTAGGCATGTGCCTTTTTTTTTGCCCTTGCATAACCTCAACCTAAGGAGTTCGTGGGCCCCATAGGTAACTAATGTTAATGGAAGTTAAGAACCAAAACCTAGAAGATTCTACCTAAGAATTCAAATACATTAGACCAAGACATAGAATCAAGAACATGGACATTGGTAGCAAGGTGAATTATGGTCAGCATAGATGGATGAGAGAGAAGGTGAAATGGAATTCCAACTAAGATCATAAGAAGTCCTTAGTAGAGTTTGTGCTTAAAATAACAAAAGAAGATCCATCCTTAGTCCAGACCAAAGCCAACCTCTTTCAATGACTTTGCATCACCACTCCAAGACTGATCCACCCCCGCAGGATACAAGAGTACTCCCATAAAAGAACCACCATTCCATAAAGAGATAAAAAGAGAAGTAGGAAGTGAGATAGAACCTTAGTAAGAGGGGACCTTCAGATATGGGTGCATGTTTTTCTAGTCCCATAACTAGTGCTTGTAGCCTATTTATTTCTCTAAGGGGTATGCTTTGAATTCCTATCATGTTTTTTTTCCTTATTTTTTTTCTTTCTTATTTTTTTTGTTTTAGATTTTTGGATGGGAACCACATCATGCAAAGACTTTATTTGACTTCCTATTAGTGGTTGGAATGGAATGGTAAGAAGTCTATGAAAAACACTCAAGCACTCAAGTAAGTAGAAGAGTACAAAAAGTACTGAGTCCCCTTGAAGTCACACCCTATTCAAACCTTTGAATCTTTTCCAATTCTAGAAACTACCAAGGTTACAAATTTATTAAAAGTTTATTTAATGAAAGGGACCTCAAACTTCTAGAACAAGGAAAACCATAGAGTTTGTGGATAGGTGGATGACATGGACTCACTGCCTGTTCCATGAAGAAGAAACCATGACTGAGTCATGGGTACAAAAATTCAAAAATAAAAACCAAATATTAGCAAACCAAAAACATAAAGCACTAACCGCAATTAGTAATAGCTACAGCACCACAGTGTCCTATTGGCAATAAAGTACTTTTATTAGGAAAAATTTGAAGATCACACTCAAACAAAGTAAAATATATAAGAAAGTGTAAAATATTCAAGAAAGATTCAAATGTACTAACAATGGTGTAAAAAAATGATGTAAAAATATGAAAAATTTTGAAAATCAAAAAGTTGTAAAATAAATAACTTACAAAATCAAAAATTTGGAAAACAAAAAATAGAAAAATTGAGGAGCCATGTGGATGATTTAGCATGGATGGCCATCTCCCCCATGACTAAGTTGGAAAAAGAAGATCCAAAAAATTGAGCGTGGTTGTTCATCCCTTGAGATATTTATTGTACTAGCTTGCTTTGGCTCATGAAAAAGCTTCACTTGTTGGATGTTGACCAACTGCTTTTTATTTTGGCTCTTAGGTTTGCATATGATCATGGCCCCAGAAGAAAAGGTTTCGTTAATTATGTAGGGTCCTTCCCACAATGTTTGGAATTTTTTTTCTAAGGTACATGTGTGCGAGTCTAGTAAAGAACCTTATCTTCCAGTTAAAATTTCACTATTTTTATTCTTTGGTAATGTCATTGTTTATTAAATGCATTGTGAACTTCATTCAAAGATAGGACCACCAATCAATTTTTGTCTAACATGTTGAGGTTGATCAGTCTTTCTTTTTGAGCTAGACTTAGGTCAAGATTCAGGTCATAAGCTGTTGAGAGTGTAGGGAGCTTGGATTAAACTAGAAGTGTTGGAAGTTTTTCATACAATGATTTATAGGGAGAGTAGCCAATAGGAAGTTTCCATGTTGAGCGGTAGGCCCAAAGGGCATCATTGAGTTTTATGCTGCAATATCTCCTATATTTGCTTATGGTTCTCGTTAAGATCTTTGTGATTTCCTAGTTAGTTACCTTTGCTTGACCATTGGCTTGGGGATGATAGGGTGTTAATTTATGTTCAACCCCCAAGCATTGCATAAATTTTCTAAAAGTGGCACCTATAAAATGAGTTTTGTTATTAGAAATCAGTGCACATGGTACCCAAAACCTATTTACAACATTTTGTTGTACAAATCTACCAGTAGTGGATGATGTACAATCGGTGATGGCTAGTACTTCTGCCCATTTGGTGTAGTAGTTGATTACTATGATGATATACACCTTTCCATTGGACATGGGTGTGATGGGACCCATGAAGTCTATGCCCCATATGTCAAAGGGCTCTAATGGTTGAATCCACTGTTAAGGATCCTCCATTTGTGTGGTCATCCCACCATCTCTTTGGAAACATTCACAAGATCAGACAAATTGGTTAACATCCTTGAATATTGTAGGCTAATAGTATCTTGCCATTAAAATTTTTATGGCCGTGCATCTCCTTGCATAATGGCCTCTGCAAGGACCTTCATGAGCATCTTGGAGAACACGTAATTAATCCACATCAAGGACACACCAACAAACTAGGTCGTCAGCACACACCTTGTAAAGGTGTCCATTGATTTTCATGAAGTACTTTGCTTGATGAAGGAATTGTTATTTCTTCCTAAAGTCTAGATCTTGTGGCATCTCCTAAGTGAGAAGGTAAGTGAGGATGCCATCATACCATTTTGGTTCAGTGGGCACTTGGTTATTTATTACTCCTATAAAGAGGAGTTCTTTTGAAAATTGATTAGAGAGTGGACTCTCTTCCTCTTTATTATCCCATCTTAATCGAGAGAGGTGGTCAGCAATCACATTCTTAGTTCCTTTCCAATCTACCATTGTGAGATTGAATTCATGCAAGATCACAAGCCATCATATGATATGGGGGCTTACTATTGGCTTGTTCATCAGGAAGCAGATGGCACTATGGTTTGTATGCACAAATATTTTATAACCAAGCACATAGTGCCTAAACGTTTCAAGAGCATACATTAGTAGCATTAATTCTTCCTTCATTGTGGTGTAATTCAGCTGTGCACCCATAATGCTTTGGCTTGTATAAAGAATGTAATATAGACATTTTTTATCACCCAACTGGATAAGCATAGCTCTCAAGGCATAATTAGATGCATCTGTCATTGTGTGGAATGGTCTAGACTAGTCTAGTGCTCGTAGAATTGGAGTTTCTATGAGTTTCTCCTTTAGTAGTTGGAATGCATGTTCACACTCCTTGGTCCAAACAGATAGAACATCTTTCTTTGTAAGCTCGATTAATGGTTTTGTAATCTTAGAGAAATTCTCTATGAATCACTGATAGTAGCCAGTGTGTCCAAGGAATGATTTGACATCTTTAACTATCTCTGGTTGATGTGTGATTCCTTGGGTGACCCTTATCTTTTAATGGTCTACCTCAATCCTTGCTTGAGTAATTCTATGCCCTAGTACTATGCCTTCTTATACCATTAAATGGCTTTTCTACTAATTGAGCCTAAGGTCTATTTTAACACATTTTTTTAGTACTTCTCAAGGTGGTCTAGGGCTTGCTCAAATGTAGCCCCATAGGTAGAGAAGTCATCCATGAGGATTTCTACCTTGCTAACAATTTGCTATTGGAAAATACTAAGGACTAGGCATTGAAATGTTGTAGGGGCATTGCATAGACTAAACGACATCTTACAATATGCAAAAATCTCCCATGGACTCTTGAATGTTACCTTGGCCTAATCTTTTGGCATAATTTGGATTTGGTTATAGCCACTATAACCATCCAAGAAGCTATAATAGTAATGCTTAGAGATAGTGTCCAACACTTGATCCACAAATGGCAATGGAAAATGATTTTTAAATGTTGCCATGTTCAACAACTTGAAGTTAATGTAGACCTGCCACTTGCCACCTTTCTTTGGCACAATTACAAGTAGGCTAATCCACTCACTATTTGTAGTGGGATAGATGAACCCTACCTTTAGAAGTTGTTCTATTTCCTGCTTGATAATTTCCTTTAATTTGGGGTTTAGTCATCTTTGTGGCTGCCTTCTTGGTTTTATGGTTGGGTTGATGTAGATGTGATGCTAGCATATCCTTGGATCGATTCCTGTAAGTTTAGGATAAGACCAAGCAAAGGTTGTTGGCCACTTGTTGACAACCTACAATAGCTTATCTTTTTGTTATGGAGCAAGATTTGCATTAATTATGACTAGCTTATCATTGTTTAAAAATGCATATTCCATGTCAGCTAGTAGAGTTTTTAACTCTATGGACTCTTACTTAAAATTATTAGGGATTTCCAACTCTCCCCAATACTTATTATCATCTCCATTATCAGAGAGTTGGTGATGAACTCGCTTAAGTTCATCCATGCTTTCGACATAGGTGCATGTCAGGCACTTAGTTGGTTCCATGCATAATGTGTTGCTATTAGAGTCAGTTGTCAGCCACTAATTTCCCTCTTGTTTTGTGGCTACTGCATACAAGCACCTTTAGATATTTGTTTCATGTGCACATTGATTGCATGCTTGAATGAATGTACTCTTAATGGATCAAATTTTTTGCATGCAATTACACCCATTATCACTATACATGAAGCATGGAACATGCTTCTTCTCTAAATGTCCAAATTCATTTTCCTTGGAGATTTACAAGGATAGGTCCTTGATGCCCATTTGTGCATCAACCGTGCTTAACCATGCCCTTTCCATAATGATGGGGAAGTCACCTTTGTAGTTATCAACCTTGATAAGTAAAAAATCGACAAGATAGGACCACCCACTAACTATGGTCATAATGGCCTTCACTAATTCCAAAGAGAGTGATTGATTGATCTATGAATTCTAAACAAATATTGCTCTTCTTGAGAGGTGGTAGATTCCAAGCTTTGTACATGTCATGAGAGATGAGAATGACACCGGAACTAGAATCAAGAAGAGCCTTGCATGGCTCATGTCTAGCGATTTGTAAATAAATAAAAGGACTTCTTAGGTTAGATCTTTTCATGGGAAGCTTGCTAGCCTTGATCCAATTGGAAACAACATGAATTAGCATTATATTGTGGATTTGAGGTGGCACTTGGTTTGAAGGACACTCAAATGTGTTTGATGTAGAGGATGAGGGTGTTGGAGATACAGGGCAACTAGTAGGATTAGGTTATGAGGGTTTGGGAGGACTTTTGGGTTAGAAGAAGGGCCATTTCCTAGATTGATTATTTGAAGCACTTGGTTGGAAATCTAGTTGTGAATGTACAACCCTTGTAACATTTTGTTGTTATGGTTGTGGAGGCATTTCATCCTGCATGGATGAAATAGGAGGTAACTGGGTTGAAGGTAGAGGGATGTGTGTAGACGGATATGCAGGATGATAAGGATATGGGTTCTTCCCTCGAGTAGATGGTAAATGAGTTTGATGGTACTCCAGAGGGTAATAGTGATTTTAGAATGAGATGTGGCTTACAGAACTTCTTGGAGAAACAAGTTGTTGAACATAGTACCCATATGGATTTGGTTACTTGTAAGGGTACTACTATCTTGATGGTGGCATTCCCCAAGACTATGGTTGGTACCATTGTTGATATTATTCATATGGTTGTGGTAGAGATCTACTTGGATAATAAGCCTATTATTACTGGTGGAATTGCCTTGGATTACTTTGAGGATAAGGCAATTGTTTGGGTGCTTACCTCCGTGCTAGTTGAGGATTCAATGCATGCATCCCAAACTCTTGTAAGTGTGACACCACAGGGCAACATCCCTTAGGATGTTCATATTAAAAAATATCACAACCAACATCATTGTTAGAGTATATCTTCACAAATTCTTCTACTACAGTAGCTTTGCCCTTACCTCTTTGGTAGGCATGTTTAGCTTCTTTTAGCCTCCTGTGGTTACGATCACTATTTTGCTCTTTTGGTTTTTTAGTAATCTTCATAGCAGTTTGGGATTTTTCATCCAAAGAGTCTTATAATTTATCAACCTTTGCTGAAATATTAGAAATATATTTTTAGATGGGCAAGGTTTTCTTGTTCACCACTTTGTCAAGTGGTGACTTCTCCTCATCACAAAATCAGACCTCTCTCTTTCTGATGGAAGGATCCCTGTTATATTCTTCCATACTTTCTTGTTTTTGCAACTCCCCTTCTTCTTTTGCAACATGTTCTATTAGCCTCTGTATTTGATGAGCTCTTAATTTAGATAATCTTTTGTTGGCATAAACCCCAAGAGTTCTTCTAGTTTTTGCTCTAAGCCCATTTATGATGTGGTAGAGTTGTTTTCTTTGAGAATAATCATGGCCAAGGCATCGATGTAAAAAAGAATAGTATCTACCCATGGTGGCATCCAAGGGTTCATGTGTTCCCTGTTTCTAGCCTTGGATTTGCCTTTTCAAATTAAACATTCTAGAGTATGTTTGGTATTTGTCATTGAATAGCTTAAGCATTGTACTCCATTGGTGGATAGATTCCAGCTTCAAGGATTGGTACTAGCTTTTCTTCTTTAATGAGTGTCTTAGGGAATAGCTTGAGTTTTTGCCAATCATTTTCAATGTTTTGTAAGGCATAGGCATCATGGAAAGCTTGTAGATGTGTCTGTCAACTAGAGTTCTATCGCCCCTCAAATCTTGGGATATTGTTCATGTCTAAGTGCTTGATTTGACTATCCTTCACATGCCTAGTTGGGATCTTAATTACCTCTAAAAAAGGCTCATCATCATCATAATTTTGTTGTCATTGATAATGCCCTTGGTTACCCATTTGATTATTCTGGGCATGGCAATTAGTATTATTACCTTAATGCTCACCTCCATCACAATTGTTCTTGCTGCGACATCTTTTAAAATCAGAAGAGGAAGAAGAAGTAGATGCAGATGAAGAGGGGGAAGAGGGAGGAGGACTACCTCCACCATGAAATCTACAAACTCCACCTTGGGTATCATGGCCACGTTCATTATTTTTCATATCATCTTGATGCTTTTTAGATCCCTTACCTTGACTACCATCTTTCCTTGAACTTGAATTGTTGATTGTAAACTGTAGATTCAAGGTCACATCCTCATCATCATTAACAAAGGGTAGAGAATCTTCATGCTGAGACTCCTCAGAAGAAGGGTTCTCATTGCCATCTTGGTTCAGTAGGAACAAGGGATTAGTGAACGGTTTTCCCTTAGCATCCTCATGATGCCTCTCTTGATGTTGATCTTGTTGCGTTGTGTTTTAATGGGATGGTAGTCTTAGTAGTCATAGTCTTGCATAACATATCCTTCTTGAAGATTGTGAACGTCTAACTTCTTAAGAGTTTGAAGTAGCATCATGGAACAAATTGATTGAGGGGCATTACAAAGTTGCCTTCCATATCATGCCATCATACTTGCTCATTCTAACGTAGGATGAAGGTGAAGTTTGACACATACTCATATGGGTGAGTATATATCACTTTGCATTCTTGTGGGACTAATGGTTTTGTATCATCTAGCTTGTGAGAAGAAGACATTTTGCAAACAGTAAAATATCAATGTGCTCTTATAGTTATGTTATTTGGGAATGATGTTGACCTTGGGGTTTGTCCAACAATATTAATAATATCCACTAAACCTAGATAGTGCATGTTTCAACAAACAGAGTCCCTAACAACAACGCTAATGATGAGCAATTGAAGGTACCCCTATGCCCAACCATATGAATCATGAAGCATTCATGCACAATTTAGTCAAATTCCTTGGACTCTCTAGTTTTTGATGCACTAGTCTTCTAGGAAGTGAATCTTGCCCTAAGGTCATTTGTCATCTTTCCAATTACACTTGTGAAGTACAAAGGTATGGTTAAGTGTAATTGAGGCATATGATTTTTGTCCTTTTATGTTTTATGTTCTTTGGTGCTTGAAGAGAGAGATAAAGTAATTTAATGACTAATTCGATCTAACTAACTAACTAGTCTCTAGCTAATCCTAACTTAAGCATCCAATCCCACTTTCTATGCATGTCCTAAACCCATGTATCCACTATTGTGTTACCAAGTGCTACACTACTAGGTACACTAAGAAATAACACTGTTGGGATTATCAAGCGAATACATGTTTATGCTTAAAGCAGTTGTACTTATGTACTTAATCTATTTAGCTTACTTGATAAATGTCTAATTTAGCTTAATTGATTAGATATTTAATAAAAACAATGAATGTATAAATAAAACATTTAAGCTATCCAGAATGCTACAAGGTTTATCAAGAAGCTCATCTTTATTGCCATACATACTAGTGTGGTTTAGGTACAATAGTGCTCAAATAAGGATCTGTACACTCAATGACTCCTGTTGCAGGCACTCGTGAAAAATATTCTAACTTTCAAATAGACAAATTGGAAGAGCTCTACTACTACTATGAATCTAATCCCCATAAACATGGCTGGGAGCTTGTATTTATAGTTTTTGCTCTAGGGCTGTGTCGACGGGGCCCCATTAATGTATCAAATGCTACCTTGATGTAGCCCTATCGATGGGGCAACACCACGTAAATGGGGCCTCGTTGATGAGGCCACGTCAATGGGACCTCATTGACGAGGCCACGTCAATGGAGGCTCGTCGACGTGACACTTTGACGTTCATTAGGTGTTCATCTATTTTGCTAGAGGATCTTCCAACCCTCCATTATGATGCTGCTATTCTACTTGTTGATTTAGGGGTTCATCTGTCTTGTTATATATATGACTAAACTTTTCCTCTATGANAGGCGGAGGGGTGGTGGTGGTTGGGGATAAGAGAAGAAAGACATTGTCCAAAATAAAGTTTGGTTAATCTTTCTAATTCTTACAACTTTGGTAGTAATGAAGGAAATTTGTTTAATGCTTATCATTTTTTAGTCAAGAAAAATGATGCTAAGGAAAAGAAAAAACATGCTGAAGTTGAGAATAAATAAAATAATCTAAAGGTAAAGATACAAAGAATTAAGTTAATGTTAATAATTAGATGTTAGCCTAGTAGTAAGCCTCTTGATTTGAAAGCTCCAAGTCACGAGTTCAATTCTGGTGGGTAATGTTGAGTTATAAAATTCTAACTAGACTAAATGTCTTGAATTCTACTTATATTACAATTATTTTGGGGTTCCAAGACCCCACAAAGTTAATATCAATAATAAGAAGAATCAAATAGTAAAAAAGAAACCAAAGAAGGCATAAACTTATATGAATGTTTTTGTTTGTACTATAGGAAGTATTGATCAATCCAAACTGATATCTCATAAGGCAAATATGTCCTTAACAAGAATGATGTTAACTAAAAGATCAAAACTAATGTTGACAAGTAGGTTATAGTTGTTGGTAAACATTCTTGATGTTGTTAGAATCATCATAACCTTATCCCAACATAAATGGGATTGTCTACATGAGTTTTTTCTCACTGTTCACCTCTACAAAGAGTTAGATCTTTGTTTATTTGCAATTTCTTTCAGTTATTTTTAATTATTTTTTCATTTCCTTTTTGGTCTTTCTTTCAATAGCTCTCTTGGAATAGTAATGTAGTAACCTTTTTTTATAGGCTCGTTATTTGATCTTCTTTGCATATGTTCAAACTATCTAAGATGCTATTCCCACAACTTATTTGAAATAGAAATCATTCTAAGTCTTTCTCGAATGTTTGTATGATGCAGTATGTCTCTTTTGATAACATTCAACATCCATCTAAGCATCTACAATTTTTCTATATTGATTTGTTTTTTAGGCCTCTTTTGTATTGCCAAATATTCAACACCATGTAAGATAAGAGCCTTGTTATCTTGTAAAGTTTGTCCTTTAGTTTTATTGGGATATTTTTATTGAAATTCTTGATGTAAGGTTAACATTAAGGGATAAAGTAACAGTGATATGGAATAAATGACAATATTTTCTTAGAACAAACTTTACATTGTGCCATTTTTTAGAACTTGAGACATTTTTTAACAATATTTGCCCCCAAGACTTATGGTTAAATTAACTTTATAACTTAGCATTGTGCACCCAAGGGTATAGTGTAGTGGCCAAAATACTGACCTCTTAGTTGGGATGTTGTAGGTTCAATTCTTACCTTGCTTATAGCTGTGGTAATAGTAGGACACTTATTTGTTTAGTGGGTCACATCTATTATGTTTTGGGCCTAGCAACCTCCCAAGTTTGAATATGTTTAAAGGTCCTATACTTTACAATTGTTCAAAATAAATTTATAGTAAGACATTTGTTTATTTAGTGGGTCACATCTATTATGTTTTGGACCTAGTAACCTCCCAAGTTTGATTCTGTTTTAAGGTCATATACTTTACAATTGCTCAAAATAAATCTTTTGAAAATTTAACTAAACATTTTTAATAGCATGTTGGAATGAGTTATATCTTATTGGTAAAACCTTTGGGGGTGTTGGAACCCGAAATAATTGAAACATAGGTAGATCCCAAGATTTTTAGACATTTATAACTTAATGCTACCAAGCCAAGACTTGTATCACTAGGTTAACATTGGTAAAATCTTTAATTTGCTTCCATTGCACCATAAGTTCATTTGGTTAGTGAGGCATTGCTATATTGCTTAGAGCATGCATTTTGTGATTTGAAAGTTATAATTCCAAAAGATATGCTGATGTATATAGTTGAGTTTTGCTTGAGTTCTACCAAAGTTATATATATATATATATGACTTTAATAGTTAAGGTTTTCAAACATGGCTATACTCCAAAAGGTTTGCACACCGGCTTTCAATGGTAAAGTACAAACGGCATGTTTTTCAGGGGCTTACTGGACATTTACTTCTAAAAATTCTTGGGGGAAAGAAATTTAACTAGCGTCTCCAAAGGAAACGAGCAAAGAAATTAAAAAACCAACGTTATTCATTCAAAGCTTTGCTTTGGAAAAAGCAATTGCTTCACTTCTATCTGTGATTAGCCCATGTCTGTTTAGGCCACTATAATCCAGTGATTCTTGCGAACCTACAGCGTCTCTATTAGGCTTCTGCTAATTGGTTTCATGTTTTAAATAAATCTTACCAAAATCTTCAGTTGACATCACAGGGAAGTGGGATGATAAATTTTTCGGCGGTTCAACAGGTTCCTGTAATTAAATGAGTGGAGTGAAGAAATGTCAAGCATCTTATTGAAGGTTCTGAACTGCAGTGCTACCAGAGTATATAGCTGATCATATTCATGAAATCAGCAGTAAGATAAAATCGAATTGGGTGGAATTTGTCCAGGACTTTGCTTTCGGTATGATTTGTGGGTTCAATCAAATTCAACGTTCTGTCATAAATATTGCAGGAAATGCTGTATGCTAATGCTTTCAACATTTTAAGGCTTCAGAGGTACTTTTATCAAAAAACATAAAAAATCTGTCATGTTCAAGTTGAGACAACTCTAATTTGACATGAAAGTTTTGTGCTGGTTTGACGAATTCGAATTTGTAGTTCTCAAAATTTTCCTAATCATTATGCATCAGTCATGGTATTTGGAAGGGTGCTTTCGCCTAAGTTTTCTTTATAACTTGCTTGGCATATCTGATAAATTTTTAGCACTTTTAATTCAATAGTGTCTGGTCTCCATTGTTGCTGACACATTCATTGCACCTTGTTTTTCCTAGAGGATGTTTGTTCAATAAACTGTAATGTCTGGAGGGTTTTCAGTATTATTGAATGCAGTTTAGAAAGTAGGGTGTGATTGTCTTAAAAAAAATGGGAATTTCTTCTAACTTCAGTTATGCATCTGAGCACACTAATAATAACCTTTCGTTCTTATTTGATTTTAATTCCTTGTTTTGAATATTTCTGATCTGTGCTGTACGGTGGTGCTGCCCTGATAATCTAAAGCAAGGTATTCTTAATTAATTTCTTACTAGACCTTGGTTTCAATACTCTCGATTCCACATTAGCATTTTCTTTGTTAGCCGCTAGTGCATTTAGCGATTTCTTCTGCTAGCCCAAATCTAAATCTAATAAACCAGGATGGTAATTGTTAGGCCCCTAACGGCTTTTTGTTTGAGCATTATTCAACATACAATTTCGTATGTGAATTTGTTTTACAGATACTGGTTAATTCATTGACTGATTAGATTTTTCTTTGAAGACTACCCAAAATGTCAATGTTTTTTCTCGTTGCATAGGGCATGCTAGGCTCAAGTTACTTATTGGATTTGGAGGGTTACTGTACAGAATATTTAAAGAACTTTTCTTGGTTGCAGATTGAAGTTTGAAGTGGTTTTTCCTGCTTAGAGGAAGAAGCAATGGTGAAGGCTGCAAAGAATTCCCCGTTATTACATGAAAATAAACAATCTGTATCTTCTGCAATTTTGTCAGAGTCGGGACAGAAGCAGATACCATCCGAGCGTAATATGGATGTTTCTGAAAGCATTACTGGCAGAATGAGGGAAAGGAAAAAGCAGTCTCATATGCAGATGATTGCATCAATTCTTACAAAGAGAAGAACAAGAAAAACATCCGAGCTAAAAAATGCTTCTGATCAGCAAAATAGAATTAATTCAGCTAGCAAAAGAGCAACTGGAAGATTGACATCTGAAAGGTTAGTTAAGAGAACTCTACAGAAAAATTCAACTCAGAATTTGATCAGGAAAGATACTTCAAGAAGACATAGGAAGAGTTCTGATAAGAAGGGGTTTTCAACAAGATCTGATACATTGCAACAGGAGAAAGCTAGAGGATGGAAGTGGAAAGAGGGTATAAAAACACTTGCAAAGGAGAATCCTGAAGGAACAGATAATGCAGATGATTTGAAGAAGAAGAGGAGAAGGAGAAAGAAAAGAAAGAGAAATCAAGATGTTCCTCAGGATGAAGTTTTGTGTGTCAAGAGAAGGATTAGGTATCTTTTGATCAAGATGAAGCAGGAACAAAATCTTATTGATGCCTATTCAGGAGAAGGTTGGAAAGGCCAAAGGTTAGTTAAGTTTACTCTCTGCATTTACCATTGTTATTACAAGTTCTTGTTTAGTTCGATAGCAATCTTTCATTTTTAATAAGGTTTTTAGCTCTGTGTATATTGAAAATATTGGAAAATGGGTGCCATTTTTTATACCTTAATCTTTTCTTAAGAGTTAGACCCCCTCAAGATCTCAACGTTATTTTAATATTATACACTGCACTTTCCTACAAAGTTTACAGAAATGATAATTGGAATCAAGATAATGACCTATTGATCTATGTAACTACAAATTATTCCCCCTTTGTTGTACTCAAGTATATCTGTAATATTTACGATATATGTTTTGGTCACGTTTGGATCCAACTTGTAATCTAATAGGATGTACTTGCACTTGTGATCCCATATTAATAGCAAACTTTGTAAAATTGGGATGCCGTGTACCATTGTTTCAGTTTGAATAATGCCATAGGAATAACAGCATTAATCTGATCATAGAATTAACCAAAATGTTATAGAACAGAGAAATATCATCATTGGATAGAGCAAATATCAGGTATGTAATCTTTTTATAGAAAAGCCACCTACCTAACCAAGCGCTGGCAGCAATTATTTCTGCTTGCTGACAGTCCCAACATCATGACCATGAAAATTCTCCCATAGATTGAACAATGGTTTTTGCAGTTCTTTCATACAGAGCACCACCGCTTCATTGTGGTGAAAGAAGAAGGCTTTACAAGCAGTTTCTCCCTAGTCATTGAGCATAATTATTTTTTTATGACATAGTGGTGGAGGTCATAAGGATGGGGTTCCAAAATGTGGAGGAGCTCTGATACTAAATATTGAAAAATAAAGGTATTCAAATGTAAGATTTAACAATAGGCTACTCACAAATACCAAATGAAAAGTTGTATTGAGAGGATAGGGAATGACATCTTTGGAGTATCCAAAAAATTAAGTACATAAAAAAGGAAACTTGGTGGTAAAGTGAGGAAGTGCAACAAAAAATTAAAGATAAAAGATATTTCAAGAAGTGACAATAGAGTAGGAGACATGATGATTTTGAAAGATACACAACAGCAAAGAATGTGGTGAAGAAGACAATGAACAAGGCTAAGCACAATGCTTTTGATACCTTTTATGAGAAGCTAGGAACTAAGGAAAGTGAAAAATTGATTTACAAGTTAGCTAAGACTCAAAACAAAAGGAGTAAATATACCTTGACTATATTAGATGTATCAAGTCAAATGACCAAAGAATTTTGGTTATAGACAATGAATCATGGAGTGATCGAGGATCTATTTTTAGGGTCTTCTTAATAAAGAATTTTCAAGAGATGAATTTAATTGTGCAAGATTGTATGTGAGAATGATAAACTATATTCATGCTTTTGAAATTAAGAAAGCTTTAAGGAAAATGAAAAATGGTAAAGCGATGGGGTCGGGTGACATCCTTGTAGAGGTTAGAAAGTTTATAGGAGATAAAGGGATCACTTGGTTGACAAATTTATTCAACAATACGGAGAGGGGGGAGGTTTTGGTGGTAGGGGTGGGGGGTGTGTGGGGAGAGGAAATGTCAAATGATTTAAGGAAAAACACTCTAGTATCTATCTACAAGAACAAGGGAGACATCAAAACTGTGACAACTATAAAGGAATCCAACTTGTGAACACACCTTGAAGTTATGGGAAGGAGTATAAAATATCATTTAAGGAAAGAATTGATACTTTTGAGAATCAGTTTGTTTTTATGCCTAGGAGATCAACTATGAAAATTATTTTCTTTCTAAGATAACTGATAGAGAAATTTAGATGTAAAAAGAAGAAGCTGAATACAATTTTTTATTGATTGAGAAGAAATTTATGGGAGTCCCTCAAGAGATTATGTGTCAGGCTTTAAAGAGGAAACATAGTCCTATTGTATACATCAAGGTTATTTAGGACATGTATGATGGAGCCATAACTAGGATTTTTCCTATCTATGGAGAAACTATTGACTTTCTCATGAAAGTAGGGCTACATTAAGGATTTACCCGAATCCCTTATTTGTTTGTCATTATCATAAAGAAGCTGGCTAAAAAAATACAGGATAATATCTATATGTCTCTTAGTGTATGTTCTTTGTAGATGATATTATGTTGGTAGATAAATCTAAGGAAGTCCTTGCGACAAAAATGGAGACTTCAAAAAGAACTTGAGAATTAAAAAGGTTAAGGATTAGTAGAAGTAAATTAGAATACATGGGGTGCATTGTTATTGGAAAAAGCAAGTAGTGAAACTATTTAGATTAGAATTCTAAACTAAGAAGTTACACAAACTAAGTAATTGATACACTTGGGATCACTTGTACAAATGAATGGTGAGATTAACATGGATATAACAAATAGAATTGAAGTAGGATGGATGAAATAGTTAGAATTAGAAACTAGCTGTGTGCTTTGTGATAAAAGAATTTCTGCTATGTTGAAGGGAAGCTTCTACAAAATTATTATTAGAGTGGCGATATCATATGGTGTGTAGTGTTGACCAATCATAAAATATTAGACTCAATGTGTGCATGTTGTATAGATGTGAATGCTAAGGTAGCTGTTGAGTATCAGTAGCAAAAAATAGAATTAACAATTCTCTTATTAGGAAAATTCTAGTGGTAGCACCTATAGATGAAAAGATTAAGGAAAGTTGTCTTAGATGGCTTGGTCACGTGCAAAAAATACTAGAGTGTACCTATAAAAAAGGCTGCTTAATTGATGTAGACAGAAAATAACAAAGAGGTCAACTGAACCATACTTGATATGCAAGAATAAATCAAGATGTCCAAGATTTCAGTATTAATGTTAATCTAGCTTTCAACAAAGGTGAATGATGAAGAAGATTTCATACAGTTAAACCATGTAGTTAGGATAAGGCTAGGATGATGAAGAAATATAAGATGCAATCTATTTTTTGATAATCTTGTGCATGTAGATTCCACAAGTATTTTACAAGATTGATTGGGAGGACCCAAGATAAATATTACGTTGAAGCCCACAATACATGTGAAAAGACATTCTCAACAAGGAGGACAACCTTACACTGAACTAGATATAAGGCACCTCATCAGAAGGCTTCAGATTTGCATATCAGTCCTCAATATTTCTAAAATTTTTCTAAAAATGAGTGTGCATACAATATATTTGCAAAATGTTGAATATTAACATAAACCTGGAATGGCCTATGACAAGATGAGATGGGCTGATATTCTCACAGAACTCATGAAGAAATGTCAGCATAAATTTATCTCTGATATTTTGTTAAATAATGGGAGCATCCACCTTCAAATATTATAAAAAACTACTTTATTGATCTCTCAAAGGAAGGTTGGTTTATGATTGTACTGATGTGATCAACATTTTGACGCTGAACCGAGGTTTTGACAGTGGACACTGAAAGTGTTGACCAAGATGTGAGGTCACAGTGTGAAGCAAAATTTGATAAATTAGTAGAAAAAAATCAAAGAGGCCATACTTCACATGGAGCTTTGGGTTTTCTGCTTGTTTAAGGAGTATTTCTTGAAAGGAAGCAGGTTTCTTCTTAAAAAAAAAAAAAAACTGTGTATTCAAAATGTCTGAACTACTTCAGCACATAGAGGAGAATGTCTGTAGGCCTATTTTCTTTATAAATATTTCACAATGGACGAAAAGTATGCAGAACAGCAAAAGGACCTACCTGATGTATCAATATCATTATCCTCCTTTTCCATTTTTGAAGAGAGTGATGGGGTCTCCTGGACTTTTGACTTGTAGAATCCAGTGTTATTGTCACATTATGCTAGCTAGTTGTTTTGGTATCTTGTTATGGTAGTGCTTTCATCCTTGTATCTTTAATGTTTGACAATGAACTGGCTATAATGAATGACGAACATTATAGTATTAAAAGCTAGTTTCTTCATGACTTTCTCCTTTTTGAATCAAGTATCAGCATCCTTCTTTATATGTTGACTTGGGCAAAAATTCCGTGACCTATTTAGCATATGCACAAACCATTAGTAAATTTCTGAATAATTACTTATGGATTACCAATGGCTTTTGTTTTATTTATATATTTGTGATTCATTCATGTATGAGCATAATGGCCTAAACTGCTTGTTTGCAGTCTGTTCTCTTTCTTAAAGAAAGTATAGTGTCTTTACACATCTGTAATGTAGGGTGAATTATTGTTTCTATCTTTCTTCATGATGAGCAAAACAAAGTTTATTGTTATCAGCCGTGAAAAGCTTAGACCAGAGAAGGAGCTGCAAAGAGCTGGCAACCAGATATTGAAATGCAAACTGGGTATTCGTGAAGCTATTCACCGTCTTGATCTGATAGGAGCAGAGGGATCTATTGCAGATTCTGTTATTGACCCAGAAGGGCGTATATATCATGAACATGTAATTTTGTAGTGACTTGTTTTTTCCAAATTATACAAAGTTTTTTGTTTCTGTAGAATATTATCATAAGGCGATACCTGTGTTTTATTAAGGCATAATTAAAATTCTTAGTTTAGAATCAGAAGTTCATTATCCAGCTGCTAATAGCTATTTTAGTCTTACATCAGCTTTGTTTTGTTTTCTGAAATTTCTTTAAACAGATATTTTGTGCTGAATGCAAGATGCAAGACACTCTTCCAGATAATGATATAATACTGTGTGATGGTGCTTGCAATCGTGGCTTTCACCAAAAATGTCTGAATCCTCCTTTGGCAACTGAAAACAGTATGGGGAATATAGATATTACTCTTTCTTTATTGTTGTCTTATCCATTGTTTGCAGTTTACAAATAACGTTCACTTTGGATTTACATGTTCATTAATCATAAAATGAATTTCCATTGCAAATGATTTGTCAAACACTGGCTGCAATGACAAGGAATAGCATGTACAGTCCTAACAGACTGTTGCACTTCGACTTCGTTGATTTAAGCTACCACAGTAACTTGAATAGATTTTGGCTAATTTTCAGAGTTTTATAAGCCAAGGATGAAAATTTTCCATTTATATTATAATTCCATAATTTTCAAAAAGAATGATCAACTGAGCATTGATTCCTTTGTGATTGATTTTCCAGTTGTCTTACAGACAGGATAATCCTTGACATTCTAGAGAGGAAGGCATGAATAGAAATTATCTAATTAAAAATGTTTCCCGTAACAGATGTTATGTCCTCATGCCATGGGAATTGTATGTCTTTTCTGCTTATGTCTACCAACCATATTGTCTGTTAGGTCAATATTCTGATTTAGGAATTCAACATTTGTAGGGATTGTATGCTGGTTGTCACCTGCATTGTTCCATTGTTAAAAAGTTTACCAATTTTAATTGTTTTATAAATGACTCGTTGCATTGCATTGTATGACTCGTTGGTACATTTTGTCCTGCGTGTGTTTCTGAAAGCTAGGTATAATAGATTTCCTATGCTTTATTTTGTAAACATCGTAGTGGATGTTATTATATTTTACAGTTCCTCCTGGTGATCAAGGTTGGCTTTGTAAAGTTTGTGAATGTAAGTCCGAGGGCTTGGAAGCAATAAATGCTTATCTGGGAACACAGTTTACAGTAACTTCTAGTTGGGAGGTCGGTAAATACCCTAATCTAACAGTAATATTTTGTAGTAAAAATTGCTTTATATATGAATTCTGATTATACTTTGATCAACCTACCTTTCCAGGAAATTTTCGTTGAAGCAGCAAAAGTTGCAAATGGTGAGAATACCTCAGCTGGACCAGATGAAGAATGGCCATCAGATGATTCTGAGGATGATGACTATGATCCAGAGAAACAAGAAATGAGAAATGAAACAGGCTATGAAAATGATAGTGATGATTCTGTGGATTCTGGGAGTACAGATTACCTTAGTGAAAGTGACATTTCAGAGACATCATTAACAAATGATCTGTGTTTGGATTCACTCAAACAGAAGCTGAATGAAGCTGGTGATAAAAACATGAATGAGATTATAACCTGCATTGATTCTGATGGAAATGAAGATTCATGCATTCCAGTGACAGGGAAGCGGCAACGGAGAGATGTTGACTATAAAAAGTTGAATGATGTAAGTTGTTCATGATACAAAACTTTTTCTGAAGAAAGAATTTTTCATTGAGAGTATGGTAGGAACATCTAAAATTTTATACTTTATAAAAGGCTAAGTAGCATGAATGTTTAACTTGTTATTTCATGTCATTTCTGTTTAGGAAATGTTTGGAAAGGAAGAGCCAGACAAAGATGAACTCAGTGTCGATGAGGACTGGGGACCTCAGAAAAGGGCTAGAAAGGAGAAGCAACAGGAGACAAATGCTGGAATGGCATCTGAAGAGAATAAGCCTCTTAGCACAGAACAAACAGTGAAAGAAGAACGTCTTTCACAAAATGATGTGAAAACAAAGAGGCATATTGTTAGACTGCCGGCAGATGCAGTTGAGGTATCTGAACTGATTGTCATACAGGATGAAAGATATCAGAATCATTTCAAAATATTGTTCTTTTGAATATGAAACTGAAACTGCTACGCTGATGTGTCGTACAACATTATATATTGCTTGGTTTTGTTGCATTATCTGGTGTGTACTACTATAGTTAATAATACTTTGCTTTTGCCTAGAACATATCAGGATAAGTAACACAGAAGTTAGGCTGGCAATGATATAAATTTTTTTAAAAAGTATATTGCCTTCTTAACTATGAAATCATGAAAAAAGGCACAATCCATAACTTTTGTAAGAGATGACAATGAATTATTTGCAAAACTTAATCTGGTTTCTTCTTTGTCAAAATTTTCCTGAATTGATATGAGTAACATAATAGGTGAATACACTCACTTGAAACTGCCAAATTACAATAGTGATAGTGAAAAACATTCAATCAAATTTTGTTTCTTGGAATCTAGAACGCTCTTTTGTCATTAATGCTTATTATTTTTTAAGAGTATTTACAAGGTGTTATCCTCAGTCTTGCCACGTGCTTTTCAATTAAGAATCAGATGTAGACAACTACTGGATTTCACGATACAGATTACAAAACACTGCAAAATTCCATCATATTTGCAGTTGTCAGAACTGAAACATTGACTATAACACAGTACTTTGGTCAAACTTAACATAACAGTACGGTGCTCCGAGCATAACTCAGACTCACAACGTATGACAAACAAAGCAACAGGCTCAAGCAGTTGAGCTATGCTCTCATTGGCAAATTCCATCATATGCTCAAGGGAGCTTTGTAATTATATAATTCATTAAATGCCTTTTTATTATGTCTTCATTTTTAGTGCAGTGGTTCTTAACAGAAGCTTAAAGTAGTGTTTGTTCCCTTGTTCCTGTTTTTTTTTTCTTTTTACTTTTATAATAAATAGATTGTCTTACTTGTATTTCACGAAGCCTATGGTTATTTATCCAAGTAACTGTGATTTATCCTTATTATTATTTCATTTAGGAACTTCGTAAAGTGTTTGCTGAGAATGAGCTACCATCAAGGTCATTCAAGGAAAATCTTTCTCAAAAGCTAGGGCTTACATTTGGAAAGGTAACCCTTGCCTTGATCAATAATCCATTTCCCATACCATGTTTGAGTGCATTTTGCAATGGTGTTGCTCATTGTTTTCCAAAATTTCAAGGCTAGTTTTTATTCTATAATTTATTAATATAATTGTATTGTACACGTCATAATGTTTTGTAGGTTCACATGTGGTTTAAGAATGCTCGCTATATGGCTCTCAAAGGCCGAAAGGTGCACATTTTTCTCCTAAAATTTACATGGAAAATATTTTTATTACATACGATAAGAGACTATTCGGATCAATTGGATGGATCTTTGTTTTATTATTTTAGCATCCTTCTGACAGCTTGAATTCTTAAGAAAAAAAACCTTGTTCTATGCAAGTTGTGTTCTTATCTATAAATATTGTGTTATGCACAGCTATATTTGCTAATGTTTATATTACAGAATGTATGATGCAGTTTGCTTTAAAAAATGTAATGAAAATGGCATTTGTAATTTGGATGCCTCTATGTATTCATTGGAGAGTCAGTGAGGCATAGCTTACTTGGCTAGAGTATGCAGCATGTGTTTTGCAAGTCATACATTCGATCCCAAGGAAGCATACTGAGATGCATACTAACTTGGTCACATAGTAAAAGTATACCTTCAGGCGATATGTCAAGTAGACAGTCAGCCAGAGAAAATTATCATTACATTCTTTGCCTACCTTAATGGTCGATGGAATAAGGACACCTTGAAAATGCTGTATTAGTTATGGTAATCATTTCATATCAATTATCTTACCCACTAGGCTATGTTACAACATTTTGATGCAAACTCTTGTCATAGCTCAGCTCATAAGCTCTTTGTCAATGTATCTGCACCTTTCTTATATGTAAATAAATTATAAATTAGATAATGCTGGCCCAGGTATGAGCTGAGAGCTCAATGGTTCTTTAATCACATGCTAAGTTTCTAGCACCTGCAGCTACAAAGTTCAAACCCTTGTGTTGCAAAAGTTCCATGCAGAAAATCTATGCACCATGACATTGCTGCTCAAAAATTTGTCTTACTTATGCTTTACAGTTGGAAGATGGTAAGTTACCTCTTATCAAAAAATAAAAAGGTTAACCTTTTAAGCAAAGCAGGGTTCAGTATTGTCATACTGATCAATTGATGTTTCATCAAAATAGGTTCCTGTGGTTCACCTAAATGGTTTTTGATACACATTGCCTTACAAACGATGACATGGATATTGTTATCAGGTTCTTTTTGTTTCTATAATGTCAAAAACCTGATGTTTACTAACTATACCTTATCTGTATTATTTAATGTGCACACCTGTGCACACAGAAGGATATTTGATTACCATTGTGTTTGCTTTTAAGGTCACTTTGAAACAATGAAAAAATTGATAAGCCTAATAATAATAATAATAGAAAATATTAAATATTTGTTACTTTTCATACAACACCTAACCCTGATGCCCTTATCTATATGCCTTTTTGGAACTACAACAATGTTCTTAATCAAATGATGTATATTCCATCACTGAATTTGGGCTAAATTCTAATTAATATCTGCATTGAGATGAGGATAACATTACAAGTTCACATGTATGGCAACCTAGATATGAACTGTAATGTTGTATTGCAGAGTGATTTGAAGTATATCTTTTGTAGTATGCAATGCAATGTACAAGACTAAATGCATGTGTAAACTGAATGAACCACCTGAATGATCAAATGTTGTAGCATTTTTTTTTCATATTCTCAGACTGTGCCTTTCAATTTGAGAAATGTTGTTGAAAATTCTAAGTACAAAATTGATGCACAATTGTATCAAAACTCCAAAATGTTGACACAAAATACAAAAACTAGGTACCATGAAAATTGCAATTTATGTGAAAGGCATCAAGCCATTTTTTGAACATAGAAGTTTTAGCAACGTAGTACTTCTTGAAGTTACAAGTTTAAGCAACATAGTAGATTCTGCATGTTTTTTTTTTTTNACTTACCCTTAAGATATAAAGAAAGAAACATATGTATCTAAAAGATTATTTCTTTCTTTCACATGCAACTTATTTAGCATATCTCTCATTACAATGTATTCAAAAATTCATTCTTAGAGGTTGTGTTTATTTTTGGAAGTGTTGCTATGGCTCAAATGGTTCATTAAGGAAGAAAGCACTTTTATTGCTTAGATGGTTTGCTTCCACATCTTCTTTTTTAAGCGAAGGTTG